>JBBPFP011262482.1:0-10386 GCA_037974795.1 Kaempferia galanga
CGGAAAGAGAAGTTAGAGCTACTGGCGAATGAAGCTATTGGAGCAAAAAAAGTTGGAATCGTCACCCCAGTGGCCCCCTGAACCCGATCCCACAGGATTTCAGAGGGAGTAAACCACGGTTAAGCTGGGCAGCTAAGTGGACTGGGGTTCTCAGGAATTTTAGGCCAACAGACCAAGATTTTATTCTTGTGTGCAACTGGCAACCTTTGACCCTGCGGCCTATTGGGGTAAACTCCAGGCCACTTATCAGCTGATCCAAGCTGATCCAACCCATGAGGGCGCATGCAACTATATATATATATATATAATTTTGATATATTATCTACCTTATGTTGTACACCTTGTGTGCACATAACATTTTTGTTGATATGATTTTTTTTTGTTGTGTGTTTAATATTATGACCAAAAAATCTTAAATAGCAGTGGGTGGTATCCAATGTGGCAACATGAAGTGGCTTTGACTTAATTTTTTTAATCCTTGTTAAGTCTCATTTGCATGCAACAAATTCTCTCTCTTTTAATTACATGCAGCATACATAACCACCACTGTGATACTAGTCTTGGTGCTAATTTACAAACTAATGTGGTATTGATTTCGACAAATCAACACCAAGGTATAGAAATCAGCACCACCTCGGTGCTAATTTGTAGTGATGATGATTTGTAGTGGTGGTGATTTCTACAAATCAACACCAAGGTATAGAAATCATCACCACCTTGGTGCTGATTTGTAGTGGTGATGATTTCTATAAACTAGCATCAAGGCTACAAATCAGTACCACTTAGTCTCGGTGTCAATTTGTAGAAATCAACACCACCTTTGCTACAAATTAGCACCATAGCCTTGGTACTAGTTTATGAATCAAGGTACCCTGGTGGTCGGTGGGAAACTTCCGTGGGGCCGGGCCGGCCACCCCCAGGAATAGTCAATAAGAGGCTAACTGGGTTTATCATTTATTTATTTATTTATTTATTTTGAGAAGGATCAGAGGGCCAACCGGCTAGTTGGAGCAGCACCAAAGCGGAATCTTGCTCGAACCCTGTTTGCTAGAGCAGGGATCCTCTGGTTCATAAAATATGAATCATTGGATCGGATCAGGAGGAATTAATATATAAATTCCTGATCTGATCTAACGGTGCAGATCAGAAGGGACTAAGAGTGATCCATACAATATTGACCAGAGAATCCTAAGTATATCCGCTGCGGCTTAGAGCCTAGTAAAGAGGATGATGCCGAGGCATTGCTGAAAGAGATAGATCCTGGATCCAAGAAAAGCAAGAGATCCTGGATCCGCCATCCCGCCAGCCCATTCCTCGCCGAGGGACGCCTCCGCTAGCCCGTGGCCGTGCGAATTAATGAAATTAAGCACTTCGTGGAGTGCAAATTAAAAGATATAATTTGAAGGCATCAGGAGTCACGAAAGAAGTGAGATTTGCAGCTTTAAGCATATATGTGGGAGCTCAAAGATAAAAAATAGCATTCATCTCTTAACTGTTGAAAAAAAAAATCTTCCAATGAATATCACATTTTCTTACAAAAATTATACCCTCCTACAATTTTAAAAAATTAACTAAAAAAAACAGTAAGGAGTGACTTCCTGATTAGGATCATGCACGGCTCTCTTCGGAAAAGCCAAAGAACTCCTTCCCACCGTAAGAGGGAGCTCTGTCATTATTATCACATTGGCAACGGAAGCTCTTACGAAAGAGAGGGGAAAACGTAAAAGTAAAGGACGATATTTTGTTTAGGGGGAATTTAAAAAACATAATATAAGAGCATCCATATCAATTTTTTAAACATAAAATTTATCTTAAATTTTTTATTCTATAAAAAAAATTTCATCTATCCATTTTCTAAATTTAGATTTCATAAATAATACTTATTTAAATTTAAGAAATAAAATATATTCCTTAAATATTAAAATATTATTTAATTTGGAAGAAGAAAAAATAAACTTTAAATATTAAAATATCGTTTAATTTGGGAGAAAGAAAAAAAAGGGGAATGAATTAGGTAATGAAAAGTAAATATTAAATGTATAGGGAGAGAGAGAAAAAATAATAAAAATTAAATATATGGTAAATTATATAAAAGTTGATGTATAGTATATTAAAAAAAAAATAGATATCAAAATTTAATAAAATAGTTATTTAAATTTTAAATTTTGAATAGAAATCTAATGTGGATGGTCTAAATCTAAAGGAGGTTGTGTTTTAAATGGATTTACATGCACTTTGTAGTGTTCAAATTTAGTAAGACTGTAAATAAGTTAAGCTGAGTTAAGTTTTAGGATGCAAGCCAAGCCTAAAATGAATGAAGCCATTGAAATGAATATTCAAGTTTGACTTAATTTTTTTTTTTTATGAGAATGAGCTTGGTTCAAGTTTGCTTGAACTTGGTTCGTTTAGATGTTATTGAGCTCTCAAGGTAAACTTACTTAACTATTTGATTGATTATTGAACTTGATAATCTAAACTTTTTTATTTATTCATTTTGAAATTTTTTTATGAGTATTATCCACGAATGTTGTTCACAAGTATTTATGTTTATGTTTAAGGCTCATGAATATTATTAACCAGCGATATATATATTTAAGATTATTTATTTAGTTTAATGAGTTATTTAATTTTATTTTTTAATTAATCTTATATACTAAATAAATATAACTAAGCTCTTGTTAAGTTGATATCAAATTTATCTAAGAATATTCGATTCATATACGACCTTTAGAAACTCTGTCAGCCAATCGTCGGAGCCGCACGTGAAGATCAATTAATTTTGGAAAGCGAAGCTTTTAGAAATCTATAAATTAATACAATTAAGAAAGAGGCTATGTCCAGAAAAAAAACATCAAATTATTTGGTTAGCGAAAAGGACAATAATGAATGAAGTCAGCAGCGGATTATTTTCAAAAAGAGCTTACCAAATCTAAAAAAATCCTCCATGTTGACCCTTGTCTACATATTTCGTATCAATCAACCACACATAGCATATGGTGCAGGACACCCACTAATATCTTAAGACTTTAGTATTCGATTTTTAATTACGGCGCACCATACGATATATTTGTTTTTTATGAGATGAAAAATTCAGAATGTTAGGCGATTTGCTACTGTGAATAATGAGGAGCTCTCAGTCAACAAGTCAAAGTGGGTGGCAGTTAAAATTTAAGGTAGGTTAATCTGAATAATCTATCCAGTATTTTCTATAGTGATCGATCAGTTAAAATTGATGATAAAAGGTAATTTCATTCGCTCTCAGCCTCCCCATCAATCCGTCCCAGTGTTAATATGGAAGAGGTAAATTACGTGTGACTTCTAGCACTTAGAATAGTGATTAGCACATAAAGGAGACATTTACCTCAGCTATGTCAAGATTCGAACCCCATATGATTGGCTATATGAGGGATTTAATTCTCCACTCAGATGCTATCAGGATCAAACTCTTCATTTATCTTTTTAAGGGGCTATAGTTTCCACCGTCTTTCGATCGACTATACCTATGGGACATCTATGAGCTTCCAATGCCATTGGGAGCTCAGCTCTCTACTTATCTATTTACGAAGCTCTACCCTCCATAATACTTTAATCAACTAATGCTGATCTGATATCCCAAGGGCCAAGCTCTCCACTCAAATGCTGTCGAGGTCTAGCTCCTCACTTATCTATTTATGGGGCTCTGCTCCCTAGCTACCACATTCCAATCGGTTAATGTCGATCTAACATCCAGGGACCCAACTCTCAACTCGGATGTTATCAGGGCCCAACTCCCCACTTATCTACTTACAGGCACATCTCTCCACTTAGCTTCTATTTGGATAGGGTGATAGAAGGTTTTATTAACGGAAGGGGAAAAGAGGAAAACGAAAGAGAAGGGAAAGGAAAGAAAGTAAAGTATATATTTACCTTCCCCTTGTTTGGGAGGGAGGGAAAGTTTATTAACGTAACATGTGTTACTTTATTTGGAAGAAAAGGGAGGATAAAAAAAATTAAATATATAAAATTACAAAATTACTCTTACTTTTAAAAATGAATTAAATTAATACAATTATTATTAATGATATTAATATGATAAAAATATATAAAATAAATAAATATAATCTATCTATAATTTTTAAAATTTAAAATATATATATTAAAAGGATAATTCCAATAGAATTTGAAAAAAAATTATTTAAAATATCTCATTTAAGTTAGGGATAAAATTGGAATAAATTTGTTGTGAGATTCCCTTTCCCTTCCTTACACCCCAATTTAGGATGGAAGAAATTTCTCTAATTCCCGAGCATGCAAGGTCAAGGCTTACCCTTCTTTCCCCTTCCCCTCCTCAACTCACTTCATTCCAAACAAGAGTAAATTCTTCCCTTCCCCTTATTGACCCTTCCCTCCCTTTTCCTCACCTCCTCCCAAATAGAGGGTTAGTGTAAATTTGTGCACATTATGTATGGTGTATGAGATATCTCTTCAACTATTTTCTGTTTTTCAAGCAATATGAATCAAGCTTAAATATGATCCCATTAGCCATTAGGTTCATTGTTCATGGAGATATCTTAAGGTTTAGATATGTTGAAGAAACTAGTTAGCTCATCAATAGTTAGTACAATTTTAAGATAAACAAAAAAGAGACATTCAATTAATGGAAGCCTCATCAATGTTGGCTTTTCCTTTTCAAGAGAGTTTGTTTTCATGACAAATTTTCATCCTCCAACTTATGAAGTAGCTACTTTATAACGGGGACAAGATTCATTCTCACGTAGGCCAAGGATACAATGAAAGTTAGGCTTATTTTACTTAAATGTTGCATATGGCTAGCTCCTTCTGTATGGAATGATATTCTTTTCTGTTGATTGGTTATTATCAAATACTTATAGGAATCCATTTTGTGAGCTATGTATGAAAATGATGAAGTAAATTTTTCGTCAGCAGGTTGACAGCCAACCATAAATTATATCATCTATTTTTCAAAGCATTGTCATGCTACAATATGTTGGCTACTTTGTGGATGCATTAGCTATTCCATGAATTGCCAAACCACATTTGGTCATTTTCTGGTTTATAAATTGTCCTGACAGTGTAGTACTGAATACTGTAATTGCGATGTGTCAATTCCATGATATGCATGGAGTTATAGTTGAACAATAGACCAAAGAATTCTCCTGCTGCAGATATTTTATTGTTGGTATTGTCGGACTGTTTTGGTAGTAGAAATGGATGTTTAAATCAATACAACAATCATTCTTTAGAAGAGGGGAAAAAGGCATTTTTACCATTGGATCTAGAATGTGATGTTATCATGGTATTTCATTTGTTATTTGTTGGACTCGTTGTTTTTGCAGTAGAAATGGATGTTTAAAACAATATAGCAATCCTTGTTTAGAAGGGAAAAAAAATACATCTTCACCATTGGATTATAGAATGTGATGTAATGATGGTATTCTCATTTGTAAATATTTACGTTATACTTATTTGTTCTTTTTTCATCAGATAGTTTTTTCTGCTTTATTTGCTTAGGATGACAAGAACGTTGCTCATCTAACTCATGTTAGTGAAATGCAAAAGAAATGTGAGTCTTTGGCCAGAATTACTGCTATTTTGAAAGATGTAATTCAGAACAAGGTATGATTTGGGGAAGAGGAACCATGGTTTATGTTTCTGTAATCATTTTGTTATAAGTATACATTTTTTAGTTAATCTTTATGGTTGCAGATTTTAAGTGACATTTTAATTTTTTCAAATGAACTAATTTGAATCTGCATCTTGTATGTGCCAGTGTTTTCTTACTCTGCTTTATTTTTTGAGGTTTTGGTTTGCATTTTATCATATACTTAGTTCTTCATTTTCCCCATGTCACCAATCTAAGGAAATAAAATAAGAAATATTAAATGATGAACAGTTTCATAAGGTAATAGAGGATTGGATGTGTGGATCAAACACGGGGAAGAGGACAATAATGAGTGAAAAAAACACTGGGATGCAGAGTCAGTGATGAACTTGCATGAAACACCACAGTGGTATAGACAAATAAGCTATTAAAAACCCTTTTGCAAGAGTCCTTTTCATTTCAAATGTAGTGTTCTGTGTGATCAAGGGACTTGACAAGGAAAGACTAGTAAGGGCAGTATTGAAATTGGTCTTCACTTAGAGAAAGATGTGAAAGAGTTCAAATTTTTAGTCACCGCCAAGAATGGTGGCTAGGAGCTAAGGCTGGTGTAGTTCTTGCCTTAGGGCTCAAGGGAGCACATAAGTTTTCCAAATGAGAAGCAGCATGTCTTTTGACTCTTTCCTCCACTGTTGGGAAGTCAGATAAAAATATGGAAACCTATTCCATCCATTCCTCCATGTGTTCTTATCCATTCATCCCCAATTCCTTTGAAGGAATTAATGGAGTCGAATACATTTTTGAGGTCATCTGCCTATCCATGAATTCATTCATTTAATTTCTATCAAAGGATACAATGTCTTAAGTTTAGTGTACAATGTTATACGTGTTATAAATTTCTTAGGTTCATTAGTAAAATCTTTTATTTTAAAATATGGATTACATAGGATGATTAATGTAATACACTAAGTGATAGATTTGCTTTTTTATATTGATGGATTAGGTTAGAGTAATTTGTATATAAATTGGTCAATGTAAACTTGTGTATATTGTGACACATGATGTTATGAATTATTCTTAATACAATTAATGTTAATCTTTTTATTAAAAAAAAAATATGCACAACATATGCACTTAGCTTAACTGCAAAATATTTGTAGAAACTTGTAAACGAGGCCTCTAGCATTGAGATGGAAACACTAGAAAAGTCAAATCTTATTTTTGAGTTATTGCAATAACAGATTAAAAAATATAGATCGTTAGAATGCAGGAATGTGTTATAAACTTAGTTGATTACCATGAAGCATTCAGATATTTGTAGAGTAACTGTTATGGTGCCAACTATAGCAATATAACGGGTTCATGAACATACTCATAACTATATTCCAACTTTATTGTTTAATATTTCAAAAATTGTGGGGTTGAAATAACCTCACTATCCTCTACCATTGTAGAAGAGGATCCATGAGGAAGAAGCTTATCCCAACCATCACAAATAGGCATCTAAAGAGTAGGTGATCATCTGCTTCTGTTTCCACAACACAGATGCCACATGTTTCATTACTAAAAATGCCAATCTTAGTGAAAAATAACTTTGTAGCTTTTTTAATGAGGGATGATCATAACAAGATTGATATGCTGTAATAGAGAAGAAAGAACATCTACCCTAAAATTACTTGACAGAGCCAACCTCTAGTCCATTATTTGGATGTAGGGATAAGGCCAAGATATCTTGAAGCCAATGTTTGTTGGAAACATCATTTGTTAAGCTAAAGTATTAGTGTGCTAATCATTTTATGTTTTAACCTTGTAATGAAGTGAAGTTAAGATAATACTATAGTCTCTGCCTCCTTAATGTTGGGCTTCTGTATTGCCTAGCTGTAAACTTGAAGAAAGTGGCTTTTCTTTCCTAGGCATGGTTAACTTGTTTGCCTTGACATATCAAAAATCTCAAATACAGATATGAGAGTTCCAGTTACCCCATTCTGTGTTAACGAGTCTGTGTCAATATAATGTATACAGGCATATATATACTTATGTAAAACTAGAAGATTATTATAGCAGTGGGGTGTTGTCTCTTTGCTGCCTATTTACCACTAGGGATGTCAAGAATTTACCAAAATATAGATATCAGGGTTTAGACATAACTTACCTTAGTTTCTGGCTATTATATTGTGTGAATTTAAATTATTCAATGGACATGTAACTGGTATGCATTTCATATGCCTCTTTAAGGATGTAACATTCTGTTTGAAAATAATGCTTTTTTCTCAGGACCGAATCATTGCTAGACTGCAGCAACCATATTCTTTAGACTGCATCCCTGTGGAGGCTGAATATCAAGTAAGTAACTATATATATTCATATATCGCAATTGCTGAAGGGGGTTATGTTGCAGTGCAATTTGTGATATTTGTTGGCATTTGTTTACATAAAATTAGGATATATTGGACATTGTGTTTGTTTTTGGAAACGCTTTCAGTTTAGATAGGAAATTTGAAAGTAAAAAAAAACACATTTACCATGATTGACTTTTCTATACAAGAAATTTATTTTTGGAATTAAATTTAAAAGGCACCCTTATTCATAAAATTCAGATGGGCACCTTTCCTTTAAATATTATTGTATGCCCTTTATATTTCTCTTGATTGCAAAGGTGATTTATCATTGAAATTTTCCACTTTTCCTAATTTGAAAAAAAAAACATTCTAATTTCTCCGAAGGATTATTGAAATAGTTTATTTTTTACTAATTTGAAATAAGAATCATTATAATCTCTTCCATAACTTAAGATCTGGTACAAGATATATTCACACCTGAATAAAATGGGTGTATTCCTTTGATAATGATCAGTGTAGGAGAGATTTTTTGATAATTTCAAAATAAAGGGCGATCAGTTTTTTTCCCTTATTGTTACATAAAATTGCTCAAGAAAACAAAATATTATAAAAGATGTTATAAAATGAACAGTTATCTGAGAAACAGAAGACAATTCTCTTTTCCACAAACAAAATTTGATATGTTTCATAACGTTTCAGAAACAATTCTCAGAGCTATTGCTGAAGGCTGCTAGTGATTATGGAGCTCTTACAGCTGCAGTTGCTGATTTTCAATGGTGCCAGAACTTCAAAGAACCGCCTACAATATGGGGGGTATGCTAAATGATATATTTATTTTTTTGTTCACTCCAGCATTTGTCCATACTTATTGTTTTCTGGAAGGTTTTCAGTCAGTATGCTCTTAATTTTTTGTTTCAGTTAACTGGAGACAAGATTTGAGCATGATTAATATTTGTTTTGCATATTTTAATCAAACCATTTACCTAAAATGATTAGTCATTTGTTTTTCAATATGCACACCCTCTCGATGTCTAAACCATTTACCTTTGATGCCAGATTCCATTTTAGTGTTTGGACAAATTGCAGTGAATTTATCAAAAAGGCACTCTAGTGTGCAGTAAGTTTAAACAGTTTAGAGATATTGCAAGTGGGAAATGTTAACTTCTTGAACCTTGTGCTTGACTAAACTGGTTGAAACAGGCCGTCCATTATAGGTTAATCACCAAATCCAGGCTTTGTGTTCCTATGAGCTGATACTTTAGTAAACCCACCCATGTCGAATTCATTGTTTTGGATAAATCTAGACACGCCTATCATACTCAACAAGCTTATGTTAAGGATGTTTTCATTAATATCAATGGTGTATTTGATTCATGAAATACATGGCATAGTTATTGATACAGAATAAAATAAGGAAAAAAAAATGAGGAGAAATAAGTTTTCTTGGTTTGGTTCATCTAATTGATAAAGAATAAATGTGCTTTTATTTGATTGGTAAGAATATTATAAGAAATATAGTTCATAGTTTTTACATGATATTTACTCATAAAAAAATTTAACTTACTGCACTTGGATGATTTCCCTAATTAGTCCATCTTACATGACCAAGGTAACCCGAACCTGCTACTTGACCTACCCAACCTGATCCACTCAAGCAGGCCAATTGGATCGACTGACGCTCGAACAACCTAGCCTACCAGACCATTCGTTTTGATTGATTCCTTGGACCAACCAGTCTACACAGCTCAACCTGCTCATTTGACCTATCTAGTTCAACCAAGCCGTCCCGACCTACCTGATTGACCTGTCACAAGTCTAATTAACCTGCCCGACCACACTACTAGCTAGCCCAGCCTACCCGAGCAGTTCGACGAGGCTGTTTATCCTAAACAACCTGTCAGCCCTGTTGAACCTGACAAATCTGTTCAGCCAAATCAACCCATTTGGATTACACTTGTCTAGCCTAGTTAGTTCGGTTGGAACTTCCCATAACTCTGCCGTCAGTCCCTATGTCAGATAATATTTATTTCAACTCCCTAATCTACACCAATTCACCAAATTCACTACCTGTGCACACAGATAGGTACAAAAAGTCCAAAAGAAGTATCATTCGTCCAAAAGGAGGTATAATTCCTCCTAAATTCAGCACTATTTAAACTCAAATGTAGTAACACTACCTATGCACACAATTTTTAGATACGTGGTAAAATATAAGTACAAAAAATCCATAATGATAATTCCTCCTAAATTCAACATCATTTAACCTAAAATCTAGCACACTACCCGTGTACATATTTTTTAAGTATGTGGCAAAATATAGGTACAAAAATTCATAATAAGGTATAATTTCTCCTAAATTCAGTACCATTTAATCTAAAATCTAGCACACTACACGCGTACACATTTTGTAGGTATGTGGCAAAATATAGGTACAAAAATCCATGAGTA
>JBBPFP011262914.1:0-22395 GCA_037974795.1 Kaempferia galanga
AAAAAGTCAATTTATGGCTTATTGTTTTCACGTTTTGAATGTAACCAAATGTTCTTTTCTCTTCTTGAAAAATGTATTAGTTATTAAAAGTTTATATATTATCGCGAAATCGAATAAAAATTTTCCGTCTTCATTTCTCAGACCAAAACTATGGCCCTAATGCACCCTATCATACTCTTCATTTGTTAGTCCTATATACCATTTAAATTTGCTCTTGTTAAAATTATCTTGTTAGAATTTTTAAACTACTTCATCTGGGTCACAAAATCTATGTTTGATGTCTTTATCTAATCCTACTTATATCTGCTAATTACACTAATAATTTCTCTTTCTATCACTATATTGAGAGTTATAATTCTTTCACTTCCTAATTATTTTTACTTCGTCCCTTAACGAACTATCTACAATTCCTACTACATTTCTCTTTTACTTTTTCCTATGTACACCTCAAACAAGCACAAGAAGATAAATTAGGAGGACAATTGTCCTTGGGTGACACTTATCAAATAGTATGCACAAAACAAAGCAGGCTAAAAAATTTACAAGGGATGATAGAGCAATTAAAAAAATAGTCAATAAAGGAGCACTTAAAGATTTTGTTAGGTAAATTAAAGCCAGCTCCAATAATTGAGACATAATTCTTCCTATATTAGTTAGATAGTTGAGCTACTCTGGAGAACCAAAATTGCTTGTTCAAGGTTACAATTGAAACACAAAAGTCAATTTTGTGAAAGGGGAAAATATTCCAAAATTAGGTTCCTAGCTAGCCCCTTGCTACAATATTACAAATAAACCTCACACTTTACATGTCCACATAAATGCCCACAATTTTCCCCCTCAAATTGGTTTGGATAAATTATAGAACCTAAATTATTCAAAATATATTCAACTTTATGCCACCTTAGTGATTTGGTTAATAAATCTACTAATTGATTATTAGAACTAACAAAAAAGAATGATAATATCATAGGATTATCTCGAACAAAAAAAGTGGATGTATGCTTTGGCATCTCATAAAATACAAAACTTAAAGCTATATAAATTGCAGTTTGATTGTCATAGAAAAGATTCCTTAGCTCAGTGAGGCATATCCTATCTCGGTTATATGTGGCTAAGATCATGGCTCTATATTTTGTTGTTGGGCTCACATAACAGGTTACCTCTAAGAAGACACCATAAATGTAAATCATCTGTCAATAGTAAGGTTCGCCTCTCAGTTTGCATCGATATACCACACAATGTAAAGATAACATCAATCATAAAATAAGACGCCTCTTCCCGAAGCATTTATTAGATAATGTAAAATTCACATAGTTACCACCCAATGTTCATGACCATTAATGCAATCGTGCCATAAGGCTCAACTAGAATGTACTGATGAGTTAGACGAAGGGTTTAAGTTAGGTTGGCTATACAAGAACTTGATAGTGCACATGAAGCTCAATGGTTCGAAGGGTCTGTCGGATATCATATGATCTTATGTGTCATCCTAGAGAGCACAAGATAAGGAGACAACTTGCAGGTAAACAAGTGACGGATGGCACATGGAATAAACTGAGAGATTGGTGCATTCAAGGAAATAAGAGATAACCACTTGGGCAAAGTAAAGTTGCAATAGGTAACGTCATAAGTTGTGAGAATCAAGTGTATTTTAGCATTCAAGTATATCTTGATTTAGACGATGACTAGATCAATAGTTTGACTGTAATTAATGATCAAGTTGACTAGAGAAGACTCGACGTTAATTTCAATAAATTGAATAAATCGGTGTGGTGTCAACCAAGAGGTCAACTCAAAGTAGTCACTTGTGGGTTGAAGTGGAGTGGAATGGGTAGTCGAAGTTGTCAGGAAGCGGAAGGTTGTGACCATCAAATGGTTTACCTAATAAAGTGGCTTATTCAACTGGAATCGATAAGGTTTGTATGGTGATTAGGAAAGCATAAGCTAAAAGGAAAATCAATTTAGGGTTATTTTGACCAATTTAGAGTTATACCAAAATTATAATCTAGCGTCGAGTTGAATTAGTGAAATATTTTAGTTAAGTGTTACGGGGCGCCTCCTGTGTCGTTGGTGGCGTCACAAGGCACCAGCAACATCGTGGGCGGGCGTGTCATTGTGCAAAATTAATATTACTAATTAAATAATTAAAACAATTCTCACTTGAAACGTGATATTTTAAAGGGGCTTTTATAAACTCTAATTTAATTATCCCAATAAAATATAAAAATTATATTTAAAATTTTAAAAATTTTAATAAATTTATTTTACTTTTTTAAATTTTATTTAAAAATTCAAAAAAATCTAAAAAAAATTATAAAAATCTAAAATAGCAAATTTATATTCTGATATTTTTTTTTAATTATTTTGTATCTTTTTACTATTTAATGTAATGTTTAATTGATATTCTAATTTTTTTAATATTTTAAATATATATTATTTAATTTACTAATTAATTAAATGAATAAATAGTTAATTTATATAATTATTATATATAAAATAGTATCTTTGTATTATTTTATCTAATTATGATTATTTAATCTGGGAATTGGAGAACTTAAAGGTTATTTAAACAAAATGTTGCAAGAATAATATATTATAATGTATCAATTTTAATTCGAGTTATTGATAGATCAATTTTATTTAAAGAAAATTATATTTAATCATTTTTCTAACAATATTAGGTTGTTTAATAATAAAGAACTTATATAAAATTAATATACTATTAATTTTTAAATTATACATAATAAATATATTTATCTAATAATTACTATATAAAAATAAAAAATACCGAAATCGTATCGCCACGACACGATACAATATTGAAACCGTATCGTTCCAGTATGGGACCGAAACTGCGGCACGGGTCGAGACTTTAATCCTTGGGCGGGATAAGTGGAACTCCTAGTAAGTTAAAGTTGATTGACACTAGACAATAGAGAAAGTCATGGAGAAATGGACTTTCAACATTAGAAGTCATGGTAAGTCAAGATTAACTTATATTAGGGAATAGAAGAAATCATGAAAAAATGATTTCTAGGCATTGAAAGCCCTAGTATTAGGCAAATGAGGAAGTCTTCGAGCTCTTGACAACTAGGCAATGGACTGGAGCATGATAAGTCATTGATGCATGTAGTACAGGAATCTAGGAAAGGGGATGTGATATGAAAAAGTTGCATTGCTACAATTGGCTACAGTGATTAGTTGACTGATAAAGTCAACTGATGAGTGCAACCCAATCAGTCGACTAATTGATAAATTTTGAAACAGCAAGCAGCCTATAAAAGGTGGAAAGCTAAGGAGTTTTTGATAGTGGTTCTTTGGTCCATGTAGCAATATTCATGAGCTTCTAGAGGAACCAAAAGTAAAAGAAAGCTAGCAACAATAAGAGAGAGAAAAACTTCAATTGTGTTAGGTGTTCTTGTATTATTTTTGTTATTTGTTTAACAAATTGTACTCTCTTGTTGTCATTGTGTAAGCACAAATTTTTAAGAGATTTCTCTGCATATGGAAAGTGTCTGAGAAGAAGAAGAAATTAAATGCATTATTTATTAGCTATGCCACTTAAATTCATATCCATTCTTAACTACAAATATTTGATTTAGATATTAATAAATGCTTAGTTGAAGTTGATGGTACCACCTTCAAGAAATACTGGGAACATCCCTTAAGCACAAATTCAACTACTTCAGTCATAATTTCTTCAAAAATGATAACAATTTAGCATATTTGGCAATTTTAGGTAAATAAGGTAGCCTAAGAAGTTAAATGAAATTTCATTAAAGACTTAATAGGTGGAATTGGCTATATGGATCTTTGTATGATATTGGGATCTATCCCCAATTATATCATTATCTATATTTAAATAAATTTTATCTTGTTTTATCATAGCATATATTGATAAATACATGTTTGTACCATCTTAAACGTGTCTCCTGGAGTTTTCTCTAAATAAGTGCAACCCCAATTTTCTCTAATGTTCTCATTTTTTTTATCTAGTTTATCCTCGTATATCCACCCTTCTACCTAACATCTTTATCTCTCATCTTCTGCTAATGTACTCGAGTCATAACCCAATATTTAACTTTATATAACATAGCAAGTCTAACTGCTGTTTTGTAAAACTTCCCTTCAAGTTTTAAAGGTATTTTACGATCACAACAGGCACTTGACACTCTCCTTTATTTTAACTATTCTGCTTGTATTTTATGCAACACATCTCTCAAATCCCTCAATGCTTTTATAAAAAAATTCTAACTACTTGACACTAGTCATATCCTATCTGAATAATTGTTTCATTGCATCCAATATTATTAAACTAAAATGTTATATATTCTATCTTTACTCTACTAAGTCTAAGATCTTTCATTTCTTATGTTCTCGTCGAGCTTTGAGTTTAATATTTACTCCTTCACGTGTTTCATACACTATGGTACCATCGTGTCTTGAATGTGTCTAGTGAATTCATCCATGATTAATAAAAAAAATAGGGACTTAGAGTTGGTCCTTGTAACGTCCTTGATATAACTCTATCTTTATGGGAAAGATTTCGGTTAATTCATCGGGAGTTTTCACTCTTGTCCGAGGTTTAAAATCACTCTTATCTGAGGTTTAAAATCTCATACCAAGCTAGGCGGAAAGGGCAAAATTTACCGTTCCACTCACCAGTGTCGTGATCCAGCAATTACTATTCCATATGTGTTGAAATTGTTGTTTGGCATGTTATTGATAGATTCAATTTCTGCTACACATGTCAAAGTTGTTTAGAAGCTACAACTTTCATTAACTAGGAAAATTTGAAGTTAAAAATGACATGAAAGATGAGATTGATGAAAAAAAGGAAGAAGATTCACATCAGAATAATTAACTATATGATATAGGTGGATTGCGTAGTAGCA
Organism: Kaempferia galanga; assembly: GCA_037974795.1. Classification (NCBI taxonomy): domain Eukaryota; kingdom Viridiplantae; phylum Streptophyta; class Magnoliopsida; order Zingiberales; family Zingiberaceae; genus Kaempferia; species Kaempferia galanga. Next base: position 4,896 of record JBBPFP011262914.1, read on the forward strand.
AAGGAAAGATCATCAAAATTCAAAAAGAGAGATTGAGGAGATTTCAATTGGGTGCTAGAAAAAATTATTAACAAAATCAAATAAAACTCAACCAAATTAAAATTGAGAAATATATGACTTAACTCCCTGAATAATGCATTTGAGCCTTCATATTTGGCTTCCAAAATGGTACCAAAATTAGAAATCTGATAAAAGTGTTTCAAATATTACGTATGTAATTAAACTTGAACTACAATGTAACTACAACTTGTTACTTGTCCTTTCATATCTTGTGTTTGCAACTTTGCATCCAATAGCAAGAAAAGTCAAAATGTAAAATAGTAAAAGATTTTCATGGCATGTCCATGAAAAACTAAACCAGCTTTACCCATCAACTTTACCCAAATTAACAGAAATAACATTTATGAAAACAAAAAAAAAACCAAAAACGATGTTGAATAAATTCAATAAGTAACAAATAATTATAGCACATGAACATAGAGGCAAACAATCTGGCACAAACAAGGACAAAAGAAATAAAGTCATCCCTTTATAAGCAAGCACAATAAACAAGTCTAACAAACCTGAGACATGGAGTTCCAGTTGTAGGAAAGGCCCAAAATTCATAATCTTTAGACTCAACAAACCTTAAAGCGTGGATCAAACACTATCTTCGGCAGTTCTTTCTCCCATTTTGAAAAAGGTGCGACTCCTCGTTCTTTAAGCATTTCCTATGTATTGAAATACATGTTGATCAAATGTATTGAAAAAGTAACATTTACCATAAATAGAGTAGCATGGATGTTCAAGTTTAACAATAAAATGGTTAAAAAGACATTTTACACACCCAAATTACTAAGATACCAATCAGTTGCAATTCCATGTGCATCTCAAAATTTGAAGTCCAAAAATGATTAATTCCAAGAAACTGCACTACAACAAAATCATGAATCATCAACAACAAAATTACCTTGAATTTAATAATGCATTCTTCTTTGCTAGGTCCGCTTTCCTCATCATCTGATTCAGATGAGGAATCTGACATATTACCATCACCTGTAGCATCTTTTGCTTTTTCTTTACAAATAGCAGGCTTTTGTCCCTTGACAACTGACTCAACAGCTTTCAATCCATTTGTATCTGATGAAGTAGGGCCAGAAGTTGAATGAGGTGATGTTATCGGAGAACCTGTTTCAGGGAGCAACTTCTTCTTGATCAAATCCAATGCAGATGATGGAACAGATTGTCCAGAACGCAGGGCCACAGATTCACGACCACCAGTCTGCGCAGCTGGAGTATCAATGCTAACAGGTGCTAAAACTTTATCTCCTTGCATGCCAGCCTCTTGTGGAGCTTCATTTCCTTCGGTTGAATTTATTTCTTGACTTTTCGTGAGTTCTGCAACCTCTGCTGGGACATGCCAACTACTAACCTGATGTTTACAAAAAGATTATTAGTGGAAAGGAAAGAGAAATAGCAGCAGCTGATGAGTGAATATTATCAACATACATGCTGCCCTGCCCTCCTGTGATTAAAAAAAGTTACATAAACTCATGGCCTAGGGTTGTCAAATCCACAACCTATGAAGATTAATTTCTAAACCAGACCATTATTTATTAGTTTTAGCATTTGCTAAAACTAAAAGTTTAAAGACCACAATATATGTGTAGCTTAGTCCATCAACTCGTGTTTGTCCCAACTATTTATGGTTGGCTACAAGAATATGATCCATGCATTAAGCTCTATGCAAGGTTATAAGGATTATATTGGTTAACATATAAAAAAATTATTCATAGTTTACAACGAACACTGCATTACTTTTTTTTTCCCAAAAAAAGAACAAACCCATTGTAGTTTATGCCTAATATGTGAGTAAATTTAATTCTTCAAATACATTAAACAACTATATAATTTATATATAAAGTTCAATGCCATAATTGAAATTATTAATTTAGTCTTTCATATGGAAGAAGGGGAGCCTTGACACAATGATAATGTTGTTGTCATATAACTTTGAGGTCCCGAGTTGGAGTCACGGAAATAGTCTCTTACAAAATACAAATTAAGGCTACATACAATGGACTCAATGTGGTTCCAACCCTTTCTCGAAATCCAGCAGGAGCTTCATGCACTTGACTTCATATGGAAGATGATCGCATGTATATTATATAATAATATAATATGATTTTAATTTATTTTAAAAATAAAATAAAATGCTACCAACGTTCACCTTTTTAAGATTCTTGCTATTATGTAGAGCGTCGTGCAAAATTTCCTAGAAATATCTATTGCAGAAGATCTCTAAATAATTTCTATAGAAAAATATTAACAAACATATCATCAACAAGCCATCTTGCAATTATAAATATAAAAAAAAATAACATGATACATCAAGCTCCTACTAATGCGAGATCTCAGGGAAGGATAGGACTATATTGGGTCTATTGTATGCAGTCTTACCTTCATTTTGTAAGAGGTGGTTTACGCGGCACGAACTGATGAGCTCAGTGACCTTAAGGTCTCATAGCAACAACTTTACCATTGCGACAAGGTTCCCCTCCCATATTAAATCTAAAACAATTATTCTTAAGTGTAGTGGGCTACACTTTGAAAATTTATATAAGGATTGAGAGATTAGGTCAACATCGAAGGGGGCAACCAAAAATTCAAAGAGAACTAAAAACTATGTTCACTTCAATAGAGGAGTTCATAATAGAACCCAGAAGCACAGACTACCTAGAGCGCAACGAAGTCCATCATGATGATTCATAGAGCTATAAAGAGTAAACAATGCACCAAGCATATAATTCCACAAAACAATAACACACTCAAGTTGAAAATTTGTGACAAGGCTCCCCTTCCCATATTAAATCTAAAACAATTTTTCTTAAGTGAAGTGGACTTGCGATACCACTTTGAAAATTTATATAGGGATTGAGAGATTAGGTCAACACCGAAGGGGGCAACCAAAAATTCAAAGAGAACTAAAAACTATGTTCACTTACTTCAATAGAGGAGTTCATAATAGAACCCAGAAAGCACAAACTACCTAGTGCGCAAGGAAGTCCATCATGATTCATAAAGCTATAAAGAGTAAACATTGCACCAAGCATATAATTCCACAAAACAATAACACCCTCAAGTTGAAAAGAACATCAAAAACTGACACCTGAAAAACGGAAACCCAAAGCCTCTACTTCATTCAGTGACCCTTCTCTTAAATCAAAAAACCTCTAAGTAAATCATATAACTTGGTCCCTTTAAAAAGTCTCTCCAACTACCTCTACTAGTGACCCTTCGACTGAGAATAAAGTATATATAATTGAAGAACAAGATTTTACTATAAAGAATAAGTCTATCATGATTCATAAAGCTATTCAGAGTAACAACTGCTCAGAGCACAATATACAATAGAATACTAACACACAAACCCAAGTTGAATAAGAAATAAAAAAAAAAAAGTACCTCAAAAGATGACACCACTAAAGCACATGCTTCATATATTGGCCCTTCTCTTAAATCAAAAGAACATCTACAAGTCATAATTTGGTTCTTTAAAAAGTCTCTCCAATAATTATATGATAAACAATAATACAATCTCTACTAATGACACTTCCACTAAGAATAAAATATATTTAATTGAACAATATGACTTGACTATAGAAAGAGCCCCTAGATGACTTATCATATCTAGAGAATGTTCACATGCTACAAACTATAAGGATAACTCATTTATACTCCATAAGAAACCATTAGAGAAAACTAAACAAGACAAATACAAAAAGATGAGGAAGAATGCATACCAAGCCTTCATGGATCCTAGCAGAGCTTCTATAAGCGGATCATGAGACAAGTTACATTGGAGAAACTCTAGCACGGGGAAGACCTATGAAAGACCTAGCTAGCAAATTCCAACTCATAGAATTCTCTAGTAGAACTTTTGCTAGTGCAAGCCTCAAGAAAGAAAGCATGACTGTAGAAGTTTCGCAAGCTGACAATCTTCATTATTAGGTGCGCCAAGGGCTTCATATGTCGGTCGGTGAATAGAATGGTAAGCTTCACGCATGTCAATCAGAAGAGTTGTAAATTTACACAATTTAAGAGATTATCCTCTGTATTTATAAACTCACAAATGGTCCTATAAAAACTACTTAAGAGCCTTCATGTCCACATTATTAAGTCATAATGCATATTTGTTAAGCATGTAAACTCATATTTGAGTAATGTCAGCATAAAAGATTTGTTGTCTAAACAAGTCCATACCCTTTCAATTTGGTGCCAACGGTCTCATCCACAACCAAGGTTTAATTGACCCGTGCCAAGGTTTCAGTCATGGACTAGAACGATATGATTTCGGTACCGTATCATGTCGTGTCAGTATGGTTTCGATATTTTTTAAATATAAAATATATAAACTAAAAATAAAAAATTAATCTAAATATTTAAAAAAATAAAAAATTAATCTAAATATTTAAAAATTAAAAATAAAATTTTTAAAATATATATTGAATTAATGGGATAGTTTTAATAGAGTTTAATTAAGATTATTTAAATTATACAAGTATAGCTAGGACTTGATTGAGTTTTTTTAATTAAAAGCATTGTTCCTCTTCCGCCTTCACGCTGCCGGGGAACGCGCGGGCATCGAGATGCCTTTGCGATGGTCGATGGCCTTTGTGGCGTGAGGCCATCATGTGGCCTCCGCGACAGCCGCGAGGCCCGCGCGTGGCCTCCGTGATGTGTGTGAGATGCCTCCGTGGTCATGATACCTCGAGTGTGCCAGTGCTGATTTCGGTCAGCGAGTGGAACGAATGTTTATGCTGGGTGACACGGCATGATATTTTAAACCTTGTCCACAACACCATTATTTACAAAGACTATAGTGAAGCAACAAGCAAATCCTTGCCTCTTGATTAGTTCTTAATACATTGAATAGATGCACAAAAAGTTGTCAATGATATCGATGCTCAATTACTCAAAGATAAGGTATTTATTCCTTAATGTAGGGGAGAACCAAAAATCAAGAGGATAAATAAACTATATTCCTCGAAAGACGAAGTGAAGATGTAAAATCAACTATTCCTTATACATGAGAAGAGATGAGCAAAGAGAAGATGACTATAACTCAACATAATTCAAGTTTCTTTTAATAATGCAAAAAATAATAGGCCATCTATATAGTAAATTGAATCACAGCCAAGCTTTTAATTCTACTTAAGAATTTTAGTAATTATATTTTATTATTTCTAGATGGCTTAGTCTATGTTACAATCTTAAAGGCAGGCCCACTAGAGAATTTACATAAAAAAAAACACTTCTTTGTTTATGATCAACAAAATTCGTTTCTTACAGTCTCCTGCTTCCTTGCAATTGGAGGATTGAGAGACAACTCCATCAGATTTTCCAACTAAGGCACACAGGTTTGTCCAATCCAGCTAGTGTTGCATTGTGGAGTTTGTAATTTGTTGCTTATCTACCCCTTCAATTGCATACAAACATAATGGAATCTTTTGTTTTTAAGATGGAGTATGTGTACTGTATTATGCCTTTTGGAAGGTTTAGCATAAGTACTTTTGAGGGATGAATGCAAAACTATACTTTATAACCAGAATAATTAACTTTCTAGTATACAAGTAGAAATTATATTGAATTGTCTTCTGTCCACACAAATAGCAAGTATTGACCATCAACTAAAATATTGTAACTATGAGACAACAAGTGAGTAACAAACATAAAATCAGGTCATGATCTTTTGATTGATATGCCTCTAACAACTGCGACAATTCAGATACTACAAAACAAGTGTCCAACATTGGAAATTAAAACAAAACTTTTCACTACTAAAATAAATATACCTTGTTCTTGGTATCATAATAGTACTTCCTCCCATCATTTGTAGTTACAAGTGTCCAATCAGTACCAGGCAACTTTTCCCTGTGCAAATCATGAAGGCAACAGAATCAATGACAACTAATAAGTTACTTGAGTCGTAAAAATTGTAACATTCAAAGGGGCACACTAAATCAATTAAGTCATATTGAAGAAGTAGCGCATTTTCTGTAAAAGGTCTACTACACCCTTGTAGTTGCTCCGAGAGAAAAAGGAAATTACACAAAAGGAAAAGGTTACAAAAACAACTATTATAGTAACACTTAGTAAAAAAATGTTTATTCCTGGATTAGCAAGGACTTTTGTTACTCTCTTTTTGATCACTCAGTCTTTAAGTAAAACATTAAGTGAAAAAAAAGAAGTATAACTAATATTTTTCATCCTTTTCATAAAACAAGTATTTGCAATAGATGTTACATTTGTTTAAAAAAATGAAGGTTGGAAAAATTGGATATGGCTATTCCTTGAATTAGAATTGAGAAAGAAAGTCAAAGAATATGAAACAAAAATTCAGAAAAATAGTAACACATAACCCATTTGTTTAATGGAAATGCAAAGTGTCATATTTTGCAAGCACTTACCTAACATAGTCAAGGACAAGGTTACTAACCACAACAAAAATGCTTAAGTTAAATTTGAAAAAAGGAAAAAGAAAGTTATATCAATACAGTCAAGTCCTAAGGTTTCTGAAATAGTGTAATGTAAAAGAAAGTACTTGGAATAATTACTATTTGACTCAGACCAGTTCTAAAATAGTCAAGGTATTTCGAGGAAGGAATTTTTAGGATAACTTGTAAATCCTGGTCTCTGGAAGACCCTATACATCTCTCAACCTATTAGTCTTACAGAGTATGCAACACTATCAAACTTGATGAGGAACTTAAATAATTAACAATTGGACTGTGCATACCATGAAACTGGACCTGACTGGTTTGTGGCTTTCTCTTGCTGCATAACATAAAAGTAGAATATTTTGATCAAATCATTGAAGACTATATTCTAAATTGAAATGCAGAGACCTTTTTTGATATTGCTCGCCTTTTGTCATTACCTCTCCCGTAAAACTTGAAGGTTTTTCATATGTTGATTTTCCAGTAATAGAATTATAGTAGTATACTGCACCGGTCTCTGCCTTGTGGGATGTCCATGCATTTTCTATTTCATTATTAATATCTCTTTCAGCCTTGTCAGCACTGATGGATTTTTTACCCTGATCTGCAGATAATAAAATAATAAATTGGAAAAACATCAATGCAAAGGAACCAAAAGGGAAACCCATACCAATATCTGATGAAGGTAATTCTCCTATTGAGTTGCTTTCAGGATGGAGACATCTTGTTGGTTCAACTTGGGATACAACTGGAGAGACACCAGGAGGCTGAACAAACACTGAAGGAACTGTAGGAGGTATTCCCTGCACAGATTGAGGAAAAGGTGCAGGAAGATAGCCAGGATAAGGTGAAAATGGAGCATGCTGCATCTGACCAGATTGAGGTGGATGCGACCAGAAGTATTGAGGGGATGGAGCCATTGTAGGTTGTAATGCATAAACTGGGTTTGGTGGTTGTTGAAGGTTTTGAAGAACAGGAACTGGTACAGGGACAGGAGTTGTGGGGGGTAGAGCAGCAGGAAGAGGAACAATGGGCCTCAGTGATGAAAAAGAACTTGCGGCTGTTGGTTTTATTGTGGCAGTATTTGAAACCACAGCAGAATTAGAAATTCCCAAAAAAGCTTGGAACCTGTCACTGCTTGCTATTTCAGCATGCACAGTAAAAGATGGAGCGGCTGGAATCGACATGCTTGTTGAACTGCCATTGACACTTGTAGCTGGGGCCATTGAGGTACTAGATGACAAACAATGAGACGTTTGTACAGAGAGAGAACTAGCCAGACTTGAGGAAGTGCTAGTAGTTACCATGGCAACAGCATCTGAGGTATTCTGCTATAATTCAAAAACAGTTTGTTGAATATATACAAAAGTAAAAGCATTTGGACAAAGAAAAACTGTTCCATTTTTGTAGCATACTTTTTCAGAAGATGGGGTTGTTTCAGATTTTTCTGCAGTCAAAAGTTGATTGCTCCCACTGAACAAGAAATTCCTTTGCTTTGTAGCATCTCCTCTAGGACCAGACAAAGGAAACTGCATAGGTGCAGGTGAAATTGAAGATATAGCTCCTGGGACAAAAGCAGCAGCAGGGATGGGTTGTCTTGGAATTGGAGGTTGCAAGGAAGCACTGGAAGGAGTAAACCTTCCACCTTGAAACTGTACTTGTACAGGAGCCTACCAAATATATCAAGTAGTATCCTATCAAGAAACTTAAAAAACTGACACAGAAATAAGAGATTATTAACATCTAAAGCCATGAGAATTACGGTTTCAAGTTGAATCTGCTGACCAGATGCTGGGACAACATTAGCATGTGGGACTACACTGAATGAAAAAGGTCTGTTGCCTAAAAACTGGCCAGGAACAGGGGGTTGTAGAGCTGCAGCAGGCATTGGCGGTGTCCACTTAAAAGCCTGCAATTGGAGTTTTTTTTTTTCCTTTTAAAATGACTACAAAGGATAATCACTGTTTGTAAATATCTGTTAGATAAAGATACTACAGAGAAACTAACAGGAGAAGATGACGACGGCTGCTGAGTATTTGAAGGGGCTGAATTCATTCGAGGAACCACGTTGTAAGAAAAAGATGGTGCTGGGACAACATAGCCTGATGATGAAGCAAACTTAGCCCTAACAGAATCTTGAACAGGTTCATTTTGCTTTACAAGAGAACCTGTTTGGGATAATGAGCTTTGGGCAGGAGTTACAGAAGCTGCAACAGTAGATTGAATGGACTCTGGCAGTGAAGATAATGCAGTTGTCCCTTGAACTGATGGACCCATTGTTGGAGCAGCTGCAGATGTAGGTGTACCATCAGCTGATCCTGCAACAGGTTCTGTGCTCTCAGAATTTGAAACCAAAGGTGGAGGGGGAGCTTGCATCTCGTGTACAGGTCCTGCTGTTGCTGACATTGTGAATCTAAAATAAAAGGTAAATAAAATCACTGTACAATACATAATCAAAAGGCATCAAGATTTCTAAGAGATGAAAGAAACAACTAATCTTCATTATTATGCACTAGTCGACTTAAGCTGTGGATATGTTTTTGGTGAAAATAAATTTGACAAAAATGTCTTTCACCCAGTTCTTTCTCGGCATATATAAGAGTTAAATAAAGTTATATCTAAGCCAGTGTAAAAATATTGCAGGTCAATGGTTAAGGAGAATTGTCAATACAATTTTTTCTTCACAATTAAAATATCTTCCACTGTTCCACCCATGTTTCATTTCCAAAATACAAAATACAACTCTCCTAGTTTGGATAAATTTACAAACATTCTGCTTGCCAAGCATATGCAACTTTTAAGACCCTCAACAATGATAATGTGAGAGGAAAATTACAGAACCCAAATCACTTATCCCAGCAGGCTCATAGCATCAACTATTATAACAAAAAGAATGATAAAAGAATACAGTTTTCAATGCGAGCACAAGTTCAAATACATGTGTATAATAACTAGAGCCACTAGACTCACAACATCAATTATTCAAAAACAAAACATCATGGAAGAAACATAGTTTTCAATTGTTAAGAATAAGTTTGGATACATAAACATAAATCCATTTTTTAATCACTAATTACCAACATTGTGAAGGAGGCTCACAGCCAAGGTTCAAAATCCCAAACCATGCTAGAGTTTTAATCGTCTTTGACTAGAAAAATAGAGTTTTCGTATTATGTCGATGTTCTAATGCATGGTGCAAATTATATGTGGAAAAAAGGAAGGAAATAAAGAAGAAACTAAGACAAACTTAGACTTCATGTTGCATCTAAAATGGTATAAATTTAACCAAAATTTAAAATTTTGAGTCACGCCAAAGTTTCGATTTATGACTGAAATGGTATATAGTTTAGGTACCATATCATGCAGTGGCGATATGATTTCGATACTTTTTAAATATAAATATATTAATTAAAAAATATTTTTATTAATATTTGATTATTATAAATGTTATTGAGTTAGATTTGAGATGTTGAATACAAGTTTTGATATTATTTCATGAAAATTTAATGCTTATTGTGTAAAAGTCAATTTAGGATTAGTTGAAATCTACCAAGTAGAAATGACAAGATCAATAAAGTTTAAATTGAATTTAATTTAGATTTATTTTGATCAATTTAAAATTAAATCAAATTTATATATATATAATAATTTAATTTATAGTATAATATTTTATAAAGTAATAAAAATTATATTATATTTATTTTTCCAAACAATATATTCCCTTAATCACAAAGAGGTTTATTTTTCTTTATTTAGCTTGTGGACACATGGAACAAAAAAAATTAACCATTCTTTGCTTTGTCTATCTCTTAGATGGATGAAGGACAAAAAAATTAATCATTGTTAAAGAGATAAAGATATTTTTTTCTCTCTGTTTACAATCATAGAGGTAGGAGAAAAATGATTAACAAAAGACAAAGAGGAAGTGACGAAGGAGGGAATAAATAATGGAAAAGAATTAACCTTCATTTTTTCCTCTCTGGGAAGGACGAAGGAGGAAAAAATCAACAATAAATAGAAAAATTCAAAGAAAAAGGAACAAAGACGGGAATTTAAATTAATAAAAAAAATTAAAAAAAAAGACACAATGACGTTGCGCTTGCCTTCACAACCGTGGTGCCAGTCTATAGAAGGAACAAAAAAATTCAGCCGGTGTTGATCGACGGTACAAAAAATTTCACATTTTATACCATGATTTTAACATTATTTTTTACGGACACAAGTTATAAACAAGAATAACAACATTAACTCAGTTCATCTTAATGTATGTTATAGCATGCCAAAGGGTGTCGAGTGCCAACATGGTATAATACACATTAAAATGATTGATTTAGTAGAACATAAGACATTATTTGTGCTTAGTAGTATCAAGTTTCGGTAATTCATTAGAATAGTATGTTCGACCGTACCACCCAGTATGGTACGACATTTCAAATCATGCTCATACCACCTATTATTTAAAAAACAAGGACAACAAATATTGTTTTTTAATTCTCAAAAATAAGTTTAAATATATGCATGTTTGATAACTCATTTTTTATCAATACTCACCAACATTGTGAAGGATCAATTCCCATTTTTTGACTATTAAAAACTCATTTTGGACTATCTTACTCCAATCGAGTGAACACCTTTTGAATCCACTTATACTTGTTGACTCCTAATTTTTTCTTCGTGCTTCAACTGAAATAAGATTAAAAAAACCATAACAAGTGCATAAAGACATCTCTCCTTGGAGAGAGCAAAACCTCATAGAACACTAAAAAATTAAGAGAATATTGATGTTGCAATTATATTACGTGCTGAAAATTTATGAAAACTATAGAAAAAAGAAACTTTAAAAAAATATGTCTAGAATATCGTGAATTTACCATAAATACCAAAGTACATATCATCTTCATCATCAAGCTCAAGTTGTGTGTCTCAACTAATTGGTTCTCAACATGATTTTGTGAGTAAATCCAACATAAGAGTATAGGTTTTTAGCATGACTTTGTGTTTATCAAAAGAGAATTATTGGCTACTCAAAAATTTAACAATATACCTAATTATTGTCAAAATGGGGATGGAATGAGATCTAAGATAAAAGCATTTCTAGGAAACTCGAAATCAAAAGAAAAACCTTGAAAAGCTAACTTACAGTTGATAAATTAGCTAACATGGCCGAAAATGAACCAACACAAGGGATTACTAAGAAAATCACCGACAAATTTCAAAGCAGTCTGCTCTAATTCACAATCACTTTGATACTTAAATTTTTAGAATTTCAGAACATATATTCAAGATGGATTGCCTAGATATAAAAATAACAATAAGAAGCATTCAAAATTTTAAATTGCTTCTTTAAGCTTCCATGACCTCAATTTTGATGGCAATTCGTGTGCAAAAAATCATTTTTTTTAATTAACATATTCACTATAATCCATCCTTAATATAGCATCTATTCCCACAAAACCAACTACTCGCCGCAATCTTTAGAGGTAGGTAAACCACAAAATGGACTCAAACCCAACAATGTTAATATATAGGTTGACAAATATTAAATACAACTTAAAACCCTAAACTCGCCCTTTTAAAGGAAAATCACAATTTCATAGAGCCACTAAATAATGCACAGGGATTCACTTTATTATTCCATCAATCAGGAAATCCAACAATCACTACAAAGGATAAGAACTTTAGCTATGTAGAAGAAAATTTCATTAGAATAGAATAGACAAGAAGAATATAAAGCTACTCCAAAGGACCAAGCAACTAGTTTGGGGACCAAGACCTTTCACGAACTTGCTACCATGTCCTTCAAGGAACGAGCAAAAAAAATACCACAAGAAAGAAACAAGGCGTCAGTGAGGTTCTGCGATCAAAAATGCACTAGTCGAAATGCTTGAGTTGTTCTCGATCTCTTGGCGCAAGGCGGGTAGACTAGCCGAGGATAACCTTCACAACGTGGAGCAGCTCTGATGGTCAGCGACACAGTGAAAACGACCAGGAGAAACTTGGGATGGGTATTGCTGTGAGCCACAGACGGTCTTGATTGTTTTAGACAGTTTAGGGCATCGAGATCGAATTTAGACTTGGGCTAATTTCATTTAGACCCAATAACTTTTCATAATTTAGATATTCTATTAATTGTTACCATAAAATTTCACATTATCATTTTTACAAAAAATTTAAAAGATATATTTGGCAAGACAAATTGAATATATTTTAAAAACATATAGGCTATATAAGTTCTAACATAGTTATCCTTATCGAATATAAGAGAATAAAAAGATAGAGCAAAGCAATCTTTTTAAGTTCCCATGGAATACAAGAACATGAGGGTTATAAGATAACCGTGCCTTAATTGTAAACTTCTCATTCTCAATTATATTACAATGTAAACTAAGGTGTGATAACAACTACTTTTGACATATTATTTCGCTCTTATACTTACGTTTTAATCCTCTCGCATGCTTAATTGTTTATTCAACAAAAGTTTTTTTTGGTGCTTGATTGCAATTCTCATACAATTAGAGGATTGTTTACCAAGATTTGAATCTCATCTTATAGGAGATCAAAGGAGAGTGGAATTGGGGTCAAAAGATAAGCTCGAAGCACAAACAAACGCCAACACGGTTGTGTCCCTGACACGGCCATGTCATGTCCCACATGAAGCACGCTCAAAGTTCCATGGTAGAGTTCAAAAAGGCCTGGTTGTGCCCTTGGGCACAATGGCACGGTCGTGACACCATTCACAACGGCCAACACAACCTGGTCGTGTCCTGATGGGCACGATTGTGTCTGATGGAAGCCGCTCGAAAGCCCTTCACAGCAACCGACACGACCATGTCGCCGGCTAATTCAAAGGTGTATAAATGCTAAACTCAGATATAGGGTTGGGTGAATCTCTCCGAAATCGCTTCCTTACACCTCCATCAACCCTAGCCACCATCTCCACCTCCCTTCATCCGGATTAGGAGGAAGGGAGGTCATTTCCACCTGTCCTTCTCGGATTAGAGAGGAGAGTCAGCTCCACATCCGAGGAACCTTCGGCAATCCGCATCCACCACTTCACCGACATCTCCACCTCTCCTTCTCGGTTTAGAAAGGAAGAAGATTCATTCCATCTCTGACGGCATTCCGAACTCAAATGGATTAGGGAGAGCTAGGATTCTCCACCACATTTCAGGATTACGAGCGTGTTCCATTCATAGCCACCACTTCATCAGCATCATCTTCTTCAGATTAGAAGAGGATCCTGCATCGATGAGCCTGAGTCCGGATTAGGAGAGGCGCTTCCCCCTTCATTACCGGAATTCGCATCCACCATTAGAGAGAGATCTCCAACTTTACCCTAGTCTTAGCTCCGCTTAATTTGTATGCTTGCCATGTGTTTGTTGTTATACCCTTTAAATTACTTGAATGTCTGTTAATGCATTTTAATTCATTTAATTCTTGATTTATCTTGTTTTGTTCAAATGCTTTAGGTTCTTGTTATTTATCTGGATGTAAGTAGGTTAGGTTAGATTAGATTTCATTTAATACAATTGTAGTTTAGATTAGATTTTAATTACTCGCATTTTTTCATTCTTTAGTCTTAGCAACTCAATCAAAAACCCAAAGCAATAAAGCAATCAGAACTATCATCCTACCATTACATTCGTTGGAGACGACCCGAGTCATCCTTATGCTACGTTAGCGTAGAGAGATTCAATAATTAATTGAGTTTGAAATCGTGGTACGGCACACGGTTATCAAGGTGGCCTTAGTTGGAGTGAGGTAGACAAATCTTAATTAGAAAAAAAAATATTAAAAGGGAACCTCATTTGATTTCTTTCTGTCAAATTGATCCCTTAATCGCTTGACTAAACAATCTGATCAGCCTTCTTTCAGTGTAATCTGTCATTCAAACACTTATGAATTTGGCTTAAATAGAATTATTATCCCTCCTAAAGTGTATCCTTTTTATAAATCATAGGTTATGCTAGAAATGCTATATCATCTCCTTGCAAAGCCATTTCTTCTCCTAATTTGCAGTGGACTTTTCTCATTTATTCTCTGATTTATATTTTCATTCTTCTTTGTGTATTTGTGCTTTCATTTCTTTTTTTACTTTCACGTATTAGTGTTAGGTTTATTTGTCATTCATGTAGAAGTAGTTTTAGGCCAATCTAAACTTAAACTTATAAAAATTCCAAAATGAATAATTGTTTTGGATTCTCCTCTCATTGAAGTTGTTGTTCATTTATTTAATTTTTGTATGTCCATATAGCAGTTTTGACCAAAATTATTATATGAATTTTTATCAACCAAACACCCTTTTGGCTCCTTAGAACAAGCAGAGTCATTCTGTAAGTTCATTTTTCAATTTTAGACAATTTAATCATGTAGTAGTTTTGACAAAAACTAGTAAATGGATCTAAACTTCTCAAAATTTACAAACAAGCACTCCCTTTACTTCTATAAATCTATTTAGTCATTCTACCTCTTCATACTTTTTTTAATATTGAGCACTCTAAGTTCATATAGTAGGTTTGGCCAAAAGTATTACATGAATCTAAACTATCAAAAAATTGCAAATGAGTAAATTGTTGTGCTCCCTAATATCTATTGAGTTGTTCTATGTCACACCCCACACAAGTTAGGCATGTCGTGATACTAGCTTTGCTAATCACGCATGAACTGCAATAATGTCAAAGCAAAAATATAAACAATAGCTAACTAAATGCATACTTCTGAAATACAACTCCACTAATGTTAGGCACTCATCTCAACAAATAACTTGAAGGTCAAAACTCCAAAAGTGAGCATAAAATGCAAAATTGATATAAGAGAGAAGTGCATGATGTAAAATATCTCATAAAAAGTTCCAACAAATAACAAATAATTAGAGTTATCATTTTCTACCAATTTAATCTCATAAATCTTTTAGCACAAATTTTCGCTTAAATTTTCCTCTTAGATGGTTTTCATCATTGTTGAAGGGGAGCCTTGGCGCAGTAAAATTGTTGTCGTGTGACCTCGTGTGACCTATAGGTCACGGATTCGAGTCGCAGAAACAGTCTTTATAAGATTACTCTTAGGGTAGCTCATACTTTTTTATAAGATTACTATTAATTTCATTCTCTTTATATTTTATTCCTATTAATCATTTTGTCGTAAATAAATTTTAAGCAACAAAGAGCGAAGAATAGCAACAAGATAAACTAAGTACAAACAATGTGAAGGCATATATCAAGCAACAAGAGTAAATATAAACATGTAAATAATTTTCTTTTCTAACCACTTGATAATTATATCTACTTTAATATAATTGAATCATGTACAAGGTAAATATAATGGAACAAGCAAGAAAACCCCACCTCAAAGGAAGAATTTCCAATTTGGTGTTTTTGCCTATATTATGCCCCCCTTAGTTAGCTATAACCAAATATGAAAGATATAAATAAGATTCCAATTCTTACTAATGATCTTAATCACAAAGACACACACACACATATATATATATATTGGAATCTTATTTATACCCAACGCGGCAACGCCATTGAAAGATTCCAATGGAAGCTTTAACCTTGTGTCTCATATCTTATCGAACCTTACCATCCAAAACACTCAAATCCTCCTTCTAGTTAGACATCAAAACAGTCTCCAATTCACTTTAAGGGTCTCTCTGTGCCACTAGATCATATCCATAGACCACCGAACCAAATCTAACCAACTTAGTTTATCATGGGATCATAATTGCAAATACCAAAGACAAATTCTGCAATAGGTAAAAAGAAATAGGGTTGCAGCAATAAACCCAGATTGAAACATCATCAAACTCACCAGAGAAGAGAAGAACCTTGCACTGATTGGAATCGATGAATGGGAAAGAAAGAAATGTCAACACGACGACAATGACGTGGACAACAGCAACATAGGTAGCAATTGTTGAGCCTCGATTGATGCTCTCTCGTTGAAAATTTTTGATAGAAGGCGACAAGAGACAGCAATAGTAAAGGGAGCAACGTCACAGGTGGCTTCGCGGAACGACGGCGACGCGTAGCGACAGCAGCAGTGCGGAGCGGCGGCGTGAGTTGCTGGCGGCGGGGGAAGTGAAAAATCGAGAAGATGCGGAGGAAAAAGGGGGAAATAGGGTTCAGCTTATTATTTTGCACCTTTACATAAAGTTTCTGAAATTATAATTAGATCCCTTAAATTTTAAGGACCCCTCTATTATGATGACCTTTATTTTATTTTTCTAATTTAGACTAGTTTATATTTATATAATAGTTTTAGGCATGTAGATCTAAATTGGGCGATCTGAATATGGCTCTTCTATTGAGCTTTATAAAACACCTTTGAATTGGTTTAGGTTTGATAGCTTTGATTGGTTATCAATACTAACGGTTTGATTTAGGGCGATATGAATATGGCTCTTCTATCGTGCTTTATAAAAGACCTTTGAATTGGTCTAGGTTTGATAGCTTTGATTGGTTATCAATACTAACAGTTTGATTTAGATAATAATGAGTGATTTTTGTTAAGGAGCAATTCTCACCGTAAAAAATGAAAATGGAGAACTTGTCAAACCAAGCTCAAGGAGCTTGTATAATGTCGTAAAGAGCCTTCTTTAATCTACAAACTTCACTAGGATTGTGAATGACACCTGGTGGAGGCAACATGTAAACTTCTTTTTAAAGATCCCCATTTAAAAAAAATAATATCCATATAGAAAATAGACCACAAATTAACTAATGCAACTACAATGAGAGTATGGATAATAACAAGCTTGGAAACCAGCGCAAAAGTTTCTTCGCAATCCATATCATATTGTTGAGAAAATCTCTTAGCAACAAAACGAGCTTTTATACCGCTCAACTGACTCATCAAATTTAGTTTTAATCTTAAACACTTATCGAGAACAAATCACACACTTCCCCAAAGAAAGAACAACAAGATTACAAGTACATGTTTGATACAAAGTAGAAAGTTCTTCTAATATAGTCTATTGTCGAAAAGGATCAAGACCAACCTCTCTACAAGGAGAGGCATCA
>JBBPFP011262915.1:0-10383 GCA_037974795.1 Kaempferia galanga
GAGACTACTGTAGTGCAGGTGTGGTTACCAGAGAGTTATCCTTTTACCCTGGTATGTTTTTATTACAGCACTAGTATGTTAGTTGCTTACTGGTAGATGTTAGATGTTTACTAGCATGTGTAGATCTGTACTAGCATGGATTAGCTGGGTACTAGTAGCTTATTGTGTATGAGTAGTGCTATCATTTCTTTATTCCAGAGACTGTATCCTCTTGGCATCATTATTTTGATATAACCATGCATTCTTCGTACCCGCGGAGTGTTTCGCACTCACACCCGTTGTATAAAATTTTTCAGGTTAGCTGCTGGTCGTGATGTACTCTGGAGGGCGCTGCTGAGATGTTCCCACAGTCCCCGACTTATGTGTTTTTATGTTTTTCTTATGTTATTATGCCATTTTACACTATGTGGTTATGAAACTTGTAATAAACGGATTTGGACTTTGGATTTAGCCTACGGGCCCGATATTTCGTATCTTTTTGGATTTTGGGTGGCGTACCCACCATGTTTTCCGCTGCGATATATTAACTGCGTGGTTGTGATTATAACTGAAACGTCCTATCTTTCCTTTAATATTATCAAAAGGCTCATATAATAATGTTAGTTCTTACAAAATAAAAAAAAACAATAGAATCCCATTATGCGCATTTCTACTAGCAACAGATTTTAGGGTTTATTTCATTTTCTATGACATACAATAAAGGAAATAAATAATAGTTCAACCCATAGCATTAACATCAAACACATGATATAAAACACTAATAAATTTCATGCACAGGTTTCTGCGACAAAGGAGAATTTATTTAACAATCATTTCATTAAAATGCATACTGCCCAGTAAGCACAAACTATGAATTTATTCTATGGTTCATGTATGTTTTATGTAAACTTACAACAATACTTTCCACGCCATCCAGTACATGCATATCACAAACTAAAAAGAACAAATCATCCAAAATTCACATATTATCCAGTACATGTAAATCAGTTTATCAAAAGCACCGAACCATCCAAAATTTCACATACTATCCAGTACATGTAAAACAATTTTATTGTAAAATTTCTTTCCTACTAGTAGAATGCGTTGCTTCTCATCTACTCAGCTCTTTCATTTTCATTTCTTCTAATGATGTGTGATTCTTCACCTGGAGTTTAAAAATGGAGTAAGTTTCAAAGAAACTTAGCAAGTAAACTATGTCTTGTATCTAATGGATCTATCAATTTTTAAACATAGTAGAAACCAACCTACATGATACCATGCAATAAGTCCTAACCGAGATTTCATATTTACATCAGTTGTTAAATAACAAAACAAGAAATGAATTGGTATGTGATAGTTATCATGTTGAACCTCAAATTACACAATTAAATCTGGTTCAAAATAAAATGCCTTAACACCCTATTACTTATCATAAATAAAGTATTAAATTACATATACAACATTCAAGACTTGTCTAGTAAAGTAATCAAGCAAACATTTCATCCCATTATCTCTTTCCATTAAATTCCTTTGTCAATAATAAGTGTGGTGGTCACTTTTAGAGCTGTTACCTTTTCATTTCCTTTTCCATTTCTGGATTTCCGGTTTTGTGAGGTACCTCGTCCTGTTCTGTCCATTTGTTGGAAGGGCCGCCTTGGAGCTCATCCCAAGGTACCCTCCCCGTACTACCACCACCCTTATTATCTTATTTATCTTTCAGTTTCAATAGAAAACTTATAACAAGGAAACATGCTAACATATTGTTATTGTATATGACTATGAATGATGTATCAGTTCCAAAGGAAAGAAACATACTGATATTTTGAACAGAATAGATTTCATGCTAGTGTATAATGTATAAATTCCAAGAGTAAAGAAACCATTCTGATACACTAAACAGAAACAAGTTTCATGCTAATGTATGGCTATCAACAGTGTATAAATTTCAGGAGGCAAGAAATATACTGATATGCTAAACAGAAATAAGTCCCACGTTAGCTCATGACTTCCAATAATGTATCAGTTCTAGCAGATGAAAACATACTAATAGATTTCAGAAGAAGTTGTATAATACTAATAAGAATCCACTTATGGGTGAATGAAGAATTCACATAAAATGTTAATCTATTACTTAAGTATAAGGCTTAAATCTGATTTACCCAACAAACAAGAGAAAGCCATAATCCGCAAGTAAAACAAGATCCGGAAATTTTCAAGAACTTAATTAGAACCCATTAACCTGTCATCTTTACACATATTTTATACACATATTTAACTATGAACTTACCAGCAGATAAAAGAAACCTTCTAATTATTGATACCAAAATTTCCTGATAATCCTAGAGTACTCATAAATTTTCTGGTCATCCAAAGAATTTATTAAGTGATGAAATAACCAATTCTTGATGTACAAAAGTTAATCAGCCTAATTTAACATGTCGCAAGAAATTCACATTACAAAATAAAACTAATTCTATATTCGAATTTCATATAACAGCATATATGTTTTCATTGCTCTTCTACATTAGGTACTGTAACCCTAAGAAAATCCCTTAATAAAATTGAAAGAAGTTCGATATCAAACCAAGAACAGAAGAATCACAACTCTTACTCTTAATGATGACCTGACTCCCTACCGTACTACAACCAGGTACCGAACTATTCTTGAGATCTGTTGATAAATGTAATCTTCCCTTACTCTACAGTTCATTATTTCCATGATAGAACCCAAAATGAACCCCAAGAAATCCAGCTGGTAATGTCTCCTGATAGAATCTTGAGAACCCTAATTGCCTTCTAATCCATACATTCAAGATCCACATCCCAGAAGAAATCATAACACACAGGCTCAGACAACACAAAAGATCCCTCCGGGACAACCCTAATCGAAAGAAATCCCAACCCTAACTTCTTCCCATACTTAAAAATCAAGATCTAGAAGATGCAAGAGATATTACTTGCCTGATCTGCTTCCTCTTGCGAAGATCTGCCCTCCGAAGCTTCCTCCTCCTCCAGCAAGCTCCCGATCGTCACTCGCCTTACTCCTGCTCAATCGCGATTTCCCCCTTTCTCGCCCGACGCCCCCCTTTTATTCTAAACCCTCGCGGATCTTCCCCTGCTGACTGGATTCCGTTTACTGACCGGATCCGTTTAATTGACCCGACCCGTATCCATCTCCAGTCTCCAGCCTATATTGACCAGCCCACAATCCAGCCCAATATGGCCCATACCCATTTTCCAGCCCACATTAGCCAGCATTCAAATTCCAGCCCAAACATTTCACTATAAACCCCCCTATATTCTACATATCCTAACTTACACCTCATTATACTATACATATCTTAATTTACCCTTGCACATAAATAAAATTTATACCAACAAATTGACAGGTGTTACAATTCTCCTCTACATAAAAAAAAATTTCGACCTCGAAATTTGAACTTACCAAATAATTCCGGATAGCATCTCCGCATTTCCTCTTCAACTTCCCAGGTGGCTTCTTCTACTGTCTGATTTTTCCACAAGATTTTCACCATATTGATGATTTTGTTCCTTAATCTTCGTTCCTGCTTATCTAATATCCGGTCAGGTAGTTCTTCATAGGTTAAATCAGGAGTCCACTGCACTGGCTCATGATGTATCACATGTGCTGAATTAGCAACATATCTTCGGAGCATGGATATATGGAACACGTTATGTACCCCAGACAGATTAGGGGGCAATGCTAATCTATAAGCCCGAGTCCCAATTCGTTCCAATATTTCAAACGGTCCAATATATCTTGGGCTCAGTTTCCCCTTTTTCCCAAATCTCATTACCCCCTTCATTGGGGATACTTTGAGAAAGACATGGTCCCCTACTATAAACTCCAAATCCCTTCTTCGTTTATCTGCATAACTCTTTTGCCGACTCTGTGCTGCTAGCATCCTGTCTCGTATCTTGCCTATTATTTCCACAGTCTGGGATAGAATGTCCGGACCTAATACTGCTCCTTCACCTACCTCATCCCAATGAAGCGGCGTTCTGCATTTCCGCCCATATAAAGCTTCGTAAGGTGCCATACCAATGGTACTTTGGAAACTATTATTATACGCAAACTCTATCAAAGATAACTTTGACTCCTAATTCCCTTTAAAATCCAGCATACAGGCCCGAAGCATATCCTCCAGAATATGATTAGTTCGTTCTGATTGCCCATCTGTTTGTGGATGAAACGCGGTACTGAAAGCAAGCTTAGTTCCTAAACCATGATGTAAACTTCTCCAAAATCCTGAAGTAAATTTTGGGTCTCTATCCGAGGTTATTCGAAGCGGAATTCCATGTAACCGAACAATCTCTCGAATATATATTTCTGCATATTGTATCATAGTAAATGTGGATTTGACCGGCAGAAAATGTGCTGACTTGGTTAACCGATCTACTATGACCCATATAGTATTTGACCCTTTTGAAGTAGTTGGTAATCCAGTAATAAAATCCATAGCTATATCCTCCCATTTCCAGGTAGGAATTGGTAAGGGTTCCAATAACCCGGCTGGTCTTTGATGTTCAGCTTTCACCTGCTGACACACAAGGCATCCCTGAACTGTTTTTGCTATATCACTTTTCATTCCCGGCCACCAATATAATAGTTGTAAATCTTTATACATTTTTATACTTCCCGGATGAACTGATTAAGAAGAAGAATGTGCTTCATTCATGATATCTTTTCTAAGTGTACCAACATTGGGTACCCAAATCCGCCCTGCAAAACTTACAATCCCATCCTTCATTTGGTACTTATTACGACCCTTATTTTCATCCCGTTGTTTCCATTCCTGCAATTGTAAATCAAAAGCCTGTCCTTCTTTAATTGGATCCAATAATTTGGATCGTTTCGTTAGTGCTGTAAGATTATTTCGTTCACCTGATCTAAGTATCTCTAAATTCATTTTCTGAATTTCTGCTATTAGCTGTGGTTGAGAGGTTACCTGCATTAACCCGGCTGATTTCCGACTTAAGGCATCTGCCACTGCATTGGCCCTTCCCGGATGATATTTTATGCTGCAATCATAATCCTTTACCACCTCCAGCCAACGTCTCTGCCTCATATTCAACTCTCTCTGCGTAAAGAAATATTTTAAACTTTTATGATCAGTAAAAATTTTGCACCGTTCCTCGTACAAGTAATGCCTCCATATTTTTAGAGAAAAAATTACAGCTGCTAATTCCAAGTCGTGAGTTGGATATCGTTGCTCATGCTGTTTTAGTTGTCGGGATGCATAAGCAATTACCTTTCCGTTCTGCATTAGTACTGCCCCTAGCCCATTCTTGGATGCATCTGTAAACACAACAAACTGCTCCAAATTGTTTGGAATTACTAATACTGGTGTAGTCATGAGTTTCTCCTTTAAATCATTAAAACTTCTTTCACATTGCGGTGTCCATTCATATTTCACCCCTTTTCTAGTTAAAGAGGTCAAAGGTAGTGAGATTCGTGAAAAGTTTCGGATGAATCTTCGATAGTATCCTGCCAGCCCCAAAAAACTTCGAATGTCAGTAACATTTCTAGGTGTTGCCCAATTCCGGATGGCTTCTACCTTTGCTGGATCAACCTCTATTCCTCTGCTGGATATAATATGCCCCAGAAATGAAATTTGTGTCATCCAAAATTCACATTTACTAAATTTAGCATATAAACATTTATCCTTTAGAAGTTGAAGTACCATAGTTAAATGTTGGTGATGTTCTTCGTAACTTCGGGAATATACGAGTATATCATCAATAAAAACAATGACAAACTGATCCAAATAAGGTTGAAAAATTTGATTCATTAAATCCATAAAGGCTGCAGGAGCATTAGTAAGTCCAAATGGTAGAACCAGAAATTCATAATGTCCATACCGTGTCCTGAAGGCAGTCTTGTAAATATCTTCAGTTTTTATTTTTAACTGATGATAACCGGACCTCAGGTCTATCTTCGAAAATATCACTGCTGCCTGCAACTGATCAAACAGGTCATCAATTCGGGGTAACGGGTATCTATTTTTGATAGTAACTCGATTCAACTCCCGATAATCTATGCACAATCGCATCGTTCCATCTTTCTTTCGAACGAACAATACTGGTGCCCCCCATGGTGAAACACTGGGACGGATAAAACCTTTGTCCAATAATTCCTGTATCTGTATTTTTAACTCCTTCATTTCGCTTGGTGCTAACCGATAAGGAGCCTTGGATATCGGGTTAGACCCTGGTATTAAGTCAATACCAAATTCTATTTCCCGATCAGGAGGTAACCCTGATACGTCCTCCGGAAATACCTCCGGAAAATCCCGGACTATTTCTATTTCATTTAGGCTGGGTTTATTTTTTATAGAATCTACTAATAAGCTGACTAAGAATCCCTTATACCCTTTCCTTATCATTCTTTGAGCTTTGCAGGCTGTAATGATACATGGGGAGTTTAGCCTCTGTTTGGAGTAAAAACTTATATTTTCACCATTGGGTAATTTCAGCTTGACTATCCCTTGCTTATAATCTATAACAGCCTCATGATAGGTTAGCCAATCCATTCCCAAAATTATGTCAAATTCTATCAAATCTAAAACGATAAGATCAGCTTTTACCACATGATGTTGAATTAGCATCTTGCAATCCCTTATTATATTATTACTATAAAGTTCCATTCCTGAAGGTAAAGAAATATTAAACCCTCCAAGTAACTTGATAGGCATGGGTCCCATTGCCCCAACACAGGTAAGAGATTTCAAAGAGTGCGTAGCTCCGGAATCAATTAATGCATGGACAGGTAGTTCATTGATAGAAATCATACCAGTAATGATATTTGTCTCTGGATCTATCTGCTCTTGAGTCATGGCATATACTCTTCCCTTCACTGGTTCCTTAAGCAGCGGGCAATCCTTGGAATAATGTCCGGACTTCCTGCACATATAACAAGCATCCGTCCCTCTTAAACATAAACCATTATGTACCTTTCCACAATTGTGACATGAAGCCTTGGTCTCTGGCTTATGAGGATTAGTGCCGCCCGTTCCTTGATTTTGCCTCCCTTGATTATCAAAATTCCTCTTTTTATTGGCCTCTTGCGACTCCCTTCCGGAATAGCTTACTCTTTTATTCTGTGTTTCTTTCATTATTTCAATTCTGTCCCGTTCAGATAGTAAGGCCTGATCTACTGCTTCCCTTAAGGTCGTGACACGACTCAATCGGACATCATGTTGAATAGTGGCTTGTAATCCTCCCATGAAATGCTTTAGTTCTTCCTGAGGATCTCTGGTGATCATCAGTGTAAAATATCTTCCCCGTTCAAATTTTCTCACATATTCAGATACTGCCATGTTGCCTTGCCGCAATTCCAGGAAATCCCGTGCTAATCTATTGCGAGTTTCAATTGTAAAGTATTTCCCATAAAATACTTCTTTGAATTCTGCCCAAGATAATGTAGATATCTCCAAAGAAATTACTGTACCCTCCCACCAAATACGAGCATCATCTCTGAGCATGAATATTGAGCACCTGATTTTATCAGCATCTGTAAGTTGCATAAAGTCAAAAATAGATTCTAACGAACGGATCCAACTTTCAGCAACCATTGGATCAGAAGACCCCTTGAACTCCGTCGGCCCCAGTTCCCGGAATTGCTTATAAACTGGATTAAATCCAGTAGAGTTACGATAAGTAGAAGTTTCATTCAGCATCCGTTGAAAATGCTCGCCTTGTACCCGACTTTGTTCCCGTAATACAATCGTGAGCTCAACCAATAGTTGATTAGTTAATCCTGCATCACCCTGATTCTTCTTTGTCGCCATAGTCTGTACACATATCCAAATCAAAATTTAATATCTATTCTTAATTACATACCTTAAAATCTTGAGGCAAGACGGCCTTATATGTATCCACACAAAATATAGCTCTGATACCAACTGAAACGTCCTATTTCCCTTTTTAATATTTAATAATGAAATTCAGTACTATCAAATCCTCATATAAAAATGTTTAGTTCCTACCAGCAATAGTAGAATCTAATTAAGCACAGTTCTATCAACTACAGATTTTTAATGACATACTGTAGAAAAGATAGTTCAGATCAATCTATAGCATTTCCAAGTAAACACATGATATGAAGTTCTAATAAAGTCCATGTACAGATTATCTTTGGCTTATGAGAGTTCTATCATTACTATTCATTTAATGACATACTGTAAGAAAAAGATGTTTCAAATCAATCTATAGCATTTCCAAGTATATACATGATATGAAGTTCTAGTAAGGTCCATGTACAGATTATTTTTGGCTTACTGAAAGTTCTATCAATACTATTCAATACATGCACAATACCAACCAATACATGCACCGTACCATCCAATACATGCACAATACATCCAGTACATGCAATCAGATTTATTTGTAAAACTTCCTTCCTATTGGGTGGATGCGTTGCTTCTCATCTATTCAGCTCGTTCATTTTCATTTCTTCTAATGATGTGTGGTTCTCCACCTGAGGTTGTAAAGGAGTAAGTTTCAAAGAAACTTAGCAAGTAACTATGTCTTGTAGCTAATGGATCTATCAATTTTAAACATAGTAGAAACCGACCTACATGATACCATGCAAAAGATCCTAACCGAATTTTCAGACTTGCATTAGTTACTAACTAACAGAACAATAAGTGAATTTCTTCATGATCTAACTTATATTTAAGGAATTTTTCTGGACTTCAGTCAAGTGGATCAGATAAACAACTTTCCAGATTTTCTTTTTCCAGCAAGAAATAGTTTTCATGATGGCCAAGTTACACAATTAAGGTTGGTTCAAAGATAAAATGTATTAACAACCTAACCATTCATAGCACTGCCAACTTATTAGAAATAGAGTGTTACTTTACATATCAAACATTTAGAACTTGTCCATTATCAAACAAACATTTCATTACATTATCCATTTCCATTAAATCCTTTAGTCATAATAGGAGTGGTGGTCACATTAGAGCTTTTACCTTTTTCCTTTTCCAGGCTTTGTGAGGTACCTCGTCCTTTTCTGTCCATTTTTGGAAGGGTCCGCCTTGGAGTTCATCCCAAGGAACCCTTCCCGTACTACCACCACCCTTATTATCCCATTTATCTTTGTTTTAATAGAAAATTCATGTAAAAGAAAACATGCTAGCATATTGTTATTGTACATAATTTATTAGTGATGTACCGGTTCTAAAATGAAATGAATTACACTTGTATATTAAACAGAATAAATCTCATGATCCTAAGAGTAATCCTTCTATATTAAATGAAGAACTCATATACAAGAAAACATGCTAGCATATTATTTTCATACATGACTTATCAATGATGTACCAGTCCTAAAAGGAAATACACTTATACATTAAAACAAAATAAATTTCATGATACTAAGAAATATCCTTCCATGTTTAAATGAAGAACTCATATAAACATATTAACCTATTATCTAGATTCAAATCTTAAGCATGATTCACCCAACAGATAAAAGAAAACCAAAACCCACAATAGAACAAGATTCAGGTTCTAGTGCAGTTTCATGAATAAAGAACTCATATATAAGCATATTAATCTATCATCTATGCACAAGTTAACCCATGAATTAAGCAACAGATAAGAGAATTTATTTAATGACATACTAGACAAATTTTCATGTATAAAACTTAGTCAGACTAAATCAACATGTTATAAGGAATTCACAGTGCACAAAATTTCTAAATCTATATTCAAGTTTCATATAGTAGCATATATGCTTTCGTGTTCTTCCCTGCTTGGTACTATAATTCCAAGAAATCCCTTATTTATAACCCAAGAAAGTAATATCCAGCCAAAACAGAGTAATTAAAACTCTTAATCGTGGTAATGACCTAGACCTCCTGCCGTAACACTCCTCAAATACCGAAACTGCTCTTTAAGATCTAACGACAAGCATAATTTCCCCTGCCTTACCGTACAAGTTATTCAAGGTTGGAACCCAGAATGAAAAACAAGTAACCCAGCTTGTATTGGTTCCTGATAGGTTTCAAAGAACCCTAAATACCTGCTAATCTATCGTCTATACAGAGGAAACCACAACACCCCGAACTCGTACAACACAGGAGATCCCTCTGGAAAACCCTAATCGAAGGAAACTCCCAACCCTAACTTCTTTCCATGCTTAAAAATCGAGACCTAGTAGATACAAGAGATACTACTTGCCTGATCTACTTCCTCTCGTGAAGATTAGCCCTCTGAAACTTCTTCTTCTCTCCTCTCCTGGTTGTTGTCGCGTGCTCCCAATCGTCGCTTGCCTCATCCCTCAGCTCAATTGCTTCGCACCCCCTTTCCCGAACCGACGCCCCCCTTTTTATTCCCAAGACTCACGGGTTTCCAGCTGACCCGAATCCATTTCAG
>JBBPFP011263021.1:0-10383 GCA_037974795.1 Kaempferia galanga
GTAGTCGTTGCATTGTGGTGCCACATCAGAAACGATCGGGGCGCTTGGACAGGTCCAAGCACTCGAAAGTGGATAAAACCTTATCTGCAACTCATTGACAAGCCAACAAGCTACGGATGGATGGAATTTATCCACATGGGGGCACTCGAACCAGTCCAGGCGCCAAGAGAGGCTACGAGATGAAACTTGCCAGGTCCTATAAATAGAGCCCTAGTCCAGCTTATTTGACAAGAGCACACTCTGTAATCATTATATTCCGAGCTGTAAAGTTTCTAAGCGACAAATTCTGTGTATGTGGTTTCTCCCCCTCCGACGAAGGAGATATTCTAGTTGCGCTTCATTTGTCTTGGATTAACAACTTTGCTGGTTACAAACCAAGTAAATCTGCTGTCTTGTACTACTTTCCTTTTGGCCATTTAATTTCTGTCTTAGTGGATTTATTTAATTAAGTTATAAGATCGAGAAATGTATTGTTTTAACTTTGCAGGCAATTCTCCACTCTCTTGCCGGCCGCACGGGTCATACATTTTCTTGTTATTGTTTCCATCCGGCCTTCGAACCCTGTCATCATCCTCATGGGCGTCTTGCAATCAACATTTGGTGATCAACAATTGAGCTAATTCATTGGTGAATCATTTGTCGGCGCTTAGGGCGGGATCATATATAAATAGTTTTTTTCTTTGTGAATATTATGAAGACTTTTAGTTTGGGGAAGACATCCACATTAGCTTCCCTTAATATAGAATTTATCTTAAATTTTATATTTTACAATAAAAAATCTTTATATCAGTTATGTATATATTCTCTAAATTTAGGTTTCATAAATAGTATTTTTTAAAATTTAGGGATTGGAATTAATTCCCTAAATATTAAAATATCTTTAGTTTGGGAGAGAGAAAAAAATAAAGAAAATAAATTTAGTAATAAAAAATAGATATTGTATAAAAAGAGAAAATAATAATAATACAAAACAAAAATAAGTTAAATTATAAAGAAATTGATATATTATATAGTAAAATGTGGATATCTAAATTTAATACAATAAATATTTATTCTTTAAATTTTAGATAGAAAATCTCACATATGCTCCAAAGATCTTGGTTTGAGGTTTAAATACGTACCCATGTTTTATAAACTTATTCCTTCAACTTTTGTCTTTTCATTTTCAATCAAAAAATCCTTTTTTTTTTTTTCTAATGTTGATTCTTTGGAAGCCCATTGCAATCAAATTTTGGTATCTTATATTCTGAATCCCATAATTATTTTGGCAAAAGTAAATATTTCTTACCAATATACTTTATGTATTTATTATTTTGATAAAGAAGAATGGAAAATATTTTTTTTGAAAAAAAAATATTAAATTATAATGAGAGTATTTGGAAATATAATTTTTTTTCTACGTAGTCACAACTATAACTACAATTAACGTTTTTTTAAATGAGATCTCCTTTTGGTTCCTTTTAATTTTTTTTCCCTCTATAAACTGTTTTAAAAATAAATAAATTCATTGCTGGCGTCATTAGTGACGCAGAAGACCGCATTCCATGGTTGAACAGAATAATTATGTCCGTAAATATTGACTCATCCTGGTCGTCCATGATGAGAACTCTATGGTCAAGATCGCGAATGCGATTTCCTTTCGGCGACGTTCTCTTGTCCCACCGCCTTCAATTTTTCGTTAATTTTCTGCACGTGCTTTTCCACCCGCTCTGTTTACCTGCTTGGTATTGGAAGTAATGGACGAGCCATTGCGGGCTAAGCTGGTGGGGTCAAGACAGCAACGAATTGTGCGCTTGGTTGTTTTGTGAGTAAATTCCCGTTTGGATTAGAGAAGTGGTAGGTTTGCACCCCCGATTGGTGATGGAAGTGGTGCGATTAATTTTGTAATTGAACGATTGATCCGCCGCTGGAAGAAACACGTCGCCAACTTCGCTTTGGTGAGATCGCTTTCTTCTTCAGAGTCTGCAGGATTGCCGATAAATTTGGTTATCGGCAGACACCTCCTCGTTGTTTTTTAGTTTTGATTACGGAGGTAAGGTGATTCTGCAACTCTCGCCGATCTTTTATTTGTTATTTGGTTCTTGTGAGGGTTTTGTGCAGTTTTGACTTTGTGTTTGTGTATGTGTAGTTGATATCGTAGTCAGTGGGAGAATCGTCATGGCAAGGAAGATGTTGGTTGACGGGGAGCTCGACAAAGTTGGAGAAGAAACTAAACAATACGATTTTGACTTGTTCGTTATCGGGGCCGGAAGCGGCGGTGTCCGGGCCTCTCGAACTTCTGCTGCCTTTGGAGCCAAGGTCAGGATGGTCATGACGATGATAAAAAAATATCCGTAGTTCTGATTTATTTTTCGTCGGTTTTTGCCTTTAAAATATTGGCTTTTCTAGTGAAGTGGGGTCTTATCCTGTTGTTCGGATCTATTTATTCTAGAGAAAGTTAGTGGATCGATACCCTTTTCTGGTTCTTAGAATGTGATTTTGTGAATGACCATGGTTTGGTTTCGTGCCTCAGTGAGGATCCGAGTAGCTGCGACCACTTTGTTGTCTTGGGATGCAGATTAGTGACGGGTATTGCCATCTTTGGCTACTGTCATATTTATCCTCCGAACTATGTTTCAAATTGGATTTTTATTGGCTTCACGATGAGTTTTGGGAGATTTTATTCGTACAGTTAAAATTTTGGGATATCTATCCTCCGAACTATATGCTGTATTCTTGTATCAGACTTGTATTTTGCTGGACTAGCAAATTATTAGTTTATTTCTTTACCTGTTGTATTGTTAATAACAATGTAGGTTGCTATTTGTGAGCTTCCATTTCATCCCATCAGTTCAGAGGTCATTGGAGGTGTAGGTGGAACGTAAGTTTACTTTTGTCTCTTTCGGTTTGGTTTGGTTTTAATGATGCTATTGATTTTCAGTTGTGCACTATATCTCTTAATAAAATGTGTTTTTGTTTTTTTTTGATACTTCCAAAACCTAATAAGTAGATTTGTAACCCTCTTGCAAGCATAAACCCAGTTATGAAGGTGAAGCTTTATTTTCTGACAAACCAGAAATTACATGTTACAATGCATAGATGTTGGATCTCGACAAGAAATTCTATGTATCAGGAATGATTGTATTTGCTCCAATTTTGAATTTCTTGGAGGTTGTATCTTGATAATGAATTTGTATTTATTGAGCATTTCTATCACACCAATGTCCTGGATCTATCTAATTACCCTGAGGGTGCATTTGGTAACCTTGGTTATGTGATTACGGAATAAAATATAACTTAATGTCGTTTGATTTAACCTTTGGAGTATCCATTTGGGAAAAAAGTTTGAATTTTTTTTTTGAGAAATTCTTTTTGTTAACCCCGGAATCACGTCAAACCTCACACTTCCAAGGTAATCACATTCTTATATCCCCTATTTGCTGACATGGCATGCATGCTCCATTACATGGGAATCACTCATTACTTGAACCAAACAAGATTAAATAACATAATCTTAGATAGATGACTAAGGTTATCAACAATAACCTTCACTCAAACATGCCCTGGGAGCTTTGTGGTTAGTATTGTCATGACATAAATTTAGTCAGCAATAACAATGAATTTGAGCAGCCGCTACATGATACACTGGTTTTGCTATATGTCGAAGTACTTCAATGTCTGATAGGAAATCT
This sequence comes from Kaempferia galanga, assembly GCA_037974795.1. NCBI lineage: Eukaryota > Viridiplantae > Streptophyta > Magnoliopsida > Zingiberales > Zingiberaceae > Kaempferia > Kaempferia galanga. Next base: position 3,672 of record JBBPFP011263021.1, read on the forward strand.
GTTAGTCAATCACTTTGAACGTATATCAAATCATTTATACTATTGTCCTCTTGTTATTGAATATTAGCCATCTTATGATGTTCAGGTGTGTTATTCGTGGATGTGTTCCTAAGAAGATATTGGTTTATGGTTCAGAATTTAGAGGCCAATTTGAGGTATAATCTTTACCCAATATTTCATATACTGTTAGTTAGCCAAATGAAACAGCTAAACTTTTAATCAGATCCTTCCTCTCCGTGCTGTTGTAGTAATTCATTAAACAAATATTTTAATTTACTTAATATAACACTGCTTAAGTTTTAGCTTTGAATTTCTGGTACATTTTTTTATCATTTTCTCTGAAACATTTTCTGGAAAATTTTGTAAAGTGGTGATTGGGAAATGGGAAAAAAATATGAAACAAAGACATCTGCTTTATGCTCAAACTTTAAATCATAGATGCTATTTGCTTACTAAGTCAATTATTAGGGAAAATGAAAAAATATTTGTGTAAGTTTATTAATTATAGTCATAGTACTCCTATCATCTTTATCTCTTTTTTTTCCCTGAAAAACACTGATCGTAACCTACACTATTACAATGTGATCTTGAGTGATTTTGATAGTTTTGTTATTAATGGTAGGGCTATGTAGATATAATAATGAAGGTCATTTCTAAGTCACTACTCGTCTCAATGTGCTTGATTAACTGTCACAGTCTAGATTAGTCTCTTTTGTACATGGCATATTCAAACATATTTGGCTAATTGATTTAATTGAAGAGAGCGTAAATACTAAATGGGAAAAACTTGAAGCTGAAACAATGGTAAGAGACGCAAATTGATTTTCTACTTATTTCTTTACCTAGAGAAAACACCTTTAAACACCTGGGAGACCGTAGATTTACCAGACATCTTATCTGTTCTTTGACAAATTATGACTTCATATCTGTTCCATCCTTTTGAGCTTAGCAAATATTAGAAGCCAATGTATCCCTTATGTTATAGCTGTGATATCTAGCATGCAAAAGCTTGTTAATAATCCACATGTGTTCTACTTTATTGTTGCTGATTTGACTGAAAAGCTTGAATTTACTACTTTGAATATCTCTTACATTTCATAACATTGTTGTTGATTTTGTACTCTCTGGTAGTATGTGGAGATATTATTTTTATCTGGTTTATGTTTTTAATTGGTAATGTTTCCTATAGGATTCTAGAAATTTTGGATGGGAGATCGACGGCAAAATTAACTTCAACTGGAAAACACTTTTGCACAATAAGGTTTGTACGAAACTTGAATATTCTATTACTATTTGCTTTGGCGCTCTATTCCCTGAAGATCAGATTGCGACCATGAATGTAGAGATTAATTTGCTAATCTCCATGCTGATTAAGCTGCTCTCCTCCCTTTCTAAAAATTTATTCAGGTTTAACCAATGACTAAGATTAACCTGCTTTGTTTTAGAAGGTTGTGGTTGTTATATTTTGTTGTTGCTTGTGTTTGTACCTTTTTGTGTTTCCTCCATTAGAGTTGACCGCGGAATTATTTAGACAAGACTCCCTTTTATCCTGAACTTTGTCTTCTTGTGATAATTTTATTACTACCTAACCTTGTAACTGGTATTTCTGTATTAATCATCAATTTTTGTTCATATCAACTCATTGCCAGGCTACCACTTATTCTCATGTGCTTATTCCAGTAATTATGGCTACTGGAAACTTAAGAGGAACATGCTATTATGCACTTCACCTGAACCTTTTGTTTAAGTTATTTAATTCATGACTTGCTCAAATCTTCTGTCATCTTGTTTCAGACACAGGAAATTGCTCGTTTAAATGGAATATATAAGCGGTTATTATCAAATGCTGGTGTGACAATGATTGAAGGTGAGGGGAAGCTAATAGATGCCCATACAGTTGAAATAACAGAACCAGATGGTACAACAAAGAAGTATTCAGCAAAGCATATCTTGATTGCAACTGGTAGTCGAGCACAACGTGCAAATATTCCTGGCAAGGTTTGTGTAGATATTTGTTTCTTCATCAATATGTAATATTCCACATTACATATCTTTTGGAATTTGTTCATTTCAAGGTGGTTTGCTTGGCGTAATCATCATTTTATTTTTGTTGAAATCAATATACTGTCTACCCTTTCATCCTTGATCATGATATTGTGACTTATCTTTCAACTTTCGTGAGGGTTTCTATATGATTACTGCTAATCATACCAAGAATTAGGAAATTCTTCCTTCACACGACTCTTAATATATATAATTTCAATCTCCATAATCTTTCTTTTTTATTTCAAATCAGTGTCATTTATTCGATGATGCATATCATAATATATGATAAGGAGTATTACTTTATGTTTCTCTTTTACTTAGATAATCTAATCAGTTAACTGCAATTGCCTTGCCTATATTTTTAGCATGATTTTTTTTTTTTTTTGTAAATTCATGCTGAGTAACTCCTGCTATGTGAACTTCTATGAAGATGTAATGGTAACTGGATTTAGTATTTTACGTCTACACTGCTGAAAGTTGTCACTGATCCTTCTTTCTAGAAACTTTTTAGGTCAATTCTGTGTGTTTTTACTGCAACTTATCCATTATGTACCTGAAGCATATTGAATTAGAAACAATTATTTTGTAGGTGATAGATATTGGATTCCATCATCCCTATTTTTTGTTGTGTTTTGTTTCTACTTATGTATCTGGTTTCGTACATGCCAGGAATTGGCTATCACTTCTGATGAGGCCTTAAGTTTGGAGGAATTACCTAAACGTGTGGTGATACTTGGTGGGGGGTATGTGAAAAATGGCATGTGGTATTTCTTTCAGTAAAAACAAATATTTTTCAATGTGTTGGATTCCAAATTTTTATTATGGGTTGCAGGTATATTGCTTTAGAATTTGCTTCAATATGGCAGGGTATGGGCGCAGAAGTGGATGTATTTTACAGGAAGGAACTGCCTTTGAGGTGAGGTGACATATTAGGTTTATTTTCTTTGTGCTTAATCTGCAACTTCAATGAATCTTATACTACAACTTGCAAAGTATCAAGTAACATCCAACAAGTTTTCCTTCGTCAAATTTGAAGATGAATGGCAACTTATTCTGAATAGACACTTATATCTTTAATGCACAGGATTGACATATGCTCTATGTGCTTTATCTTCCTGCTGATGTCTGTCGATGAGTTGGTCACACTTTTTAAAATCTTTTGTGTTTGACTTTCATCTGTTTAACTACAAAGGGGCTTTGATGACGAAATGCGAGCTGTTGTTGCAAAAAACCTTGAAGGAAGAGGCATAAGATTGCACCCTGGAACAAATTTAACTGAGGTTCAGTTTACTTATTTATTTATTTTAAATTTAGTGCAGCAATTTTAGAATTATATCTCTCTCAAACTTCTAGACTCCTCAATCTATTTTCTATTAGCTGCGGAAAAGTGAAGATGGGATAAGTGTTTTGACTGATCATGGAGATGAATTCTCTGCAGATGTTGTCTTATTTGCGACAGGTAGTCTGGGTTTTTTTTTAATTCTGTATTTAATTTACATTCATACTGAAACTTCCAGATTTTATGAGGTTACCAACTTCCACTATGACATGATTTCATTGCTTTATGATTGTGGGTTGAAAATTTTCCGTCCATAACTTTTTGGACAGTTCATTTAGATTTATATCTTGTGAAGAATCGTGGTCTCTATGCACTGCCCAAAAATTTAGTGCAATCTATTAATGTAGGAACTAGAAACCTAGTTGTTCACATCATTAACTCCAGTGACTAGGTTCTTCGGTTAACCCTTCTGTTAAGCACTGTTATGCATCTATTTCTTGGTACACCATGATTTTAGTACCAGCCACTTGCTGAGGACTTTGAGTTCTTAGGAAATGGCCTAATATACTCTTTTGTGTCTTAATATAGAAGTGTTCTCAAACTGTTTACATGTAATAAAATTTGATTTTGCTATAATAATTTCTTACAACTAGTTTCATATAGTAAAATTTGATTTTGATTTATCTGTAATAATTGAACATGGATTATGTTGCTATATGTTTTGGATGGCAATAAGTGGCAAATTAATTTGATGAGAGCATTACATAAACAAGTGACCTAACTGTTAAATCAATTCTAATGAATATCTTCTGATGGAATACACTTGTATAATTCGATTGGGTTGAGTGTATTAAAATATTTGCTAAAAGTGATATGCTTTGGTCAACCAAGGGCCTAGTGCCTCAGGTAGTATGGGTTTTTGGCATCTTAATGCATTGTTTCTGGAACTGGTTTGTTGTCTGTGTCTCTGTGTTGTTGGTAAAACAGTTCTTTTTTGCACTTTTTTCTTATACACAGTATATATTCAGTCTTAACATGGCATAGCATTACCATTTCATATAATCATAGCAAAATCTGAATATCTAATACGATGATGGGCAAAAATACAGGTAGGGTGCCAAACACAAAGAGGTTGAATTTGCAGTCTGTTGGTGTCGAGCTTGACAATGCAGGGGCAATCAAGGTTTCTTATTTGTTCAATGCATCTTTCCACTGATTTTGTGAACACTTATGTGGATATCTTATCGGCGTTCACTTACTATCTCTCACTTTTAATTATTTTTTCTATGATGTAGAAATTTTGGTTTTGGATCCCTTAGTTGCTGTATATTTTTGTTTTGGTTGTTTGCATAATTTTTTTAACAGGCTTAGATTTGTGGAACTTGAAATGTTATGAAGAATCATTACACACCTTTTCCCCTAATTTTTGACATACTCTATTATATTCTTAGGTCGATGAATTTTCTCGCACTTCAGTTCCCAACATATGGGCTGTTGGTGATGTGACAAACAGGATGAATCTTACCCCTGTGGCATTGATGGAAGGAACTTGCTTTTCTGTAAATTTCCTTTTTCAATTTTGCAGAAGTCTCTTTTATTTAGTAATTTTTCCACATATAGGTGATCTGCTGTTTTTATTGCAGAAAACTGTGTTCGGAGGACAGCCAACTAAACCTGATTATGCTGACATACCTTGTGCTGTCTTTTGGTAAATTTTCTTTGAGAATAACTTTTCATGAAGCTAGTGTCTTAATAGTTTGAGATGTTTTGAACCTGCATCTGGTCCACTGAAATCGGTCCACTTCCCAATTGTCCAATTTCCTCAAATCTTCAAATCTTACATGATCTAGGATGTTTGCAGTTGTATTTGATGCCATTTCTTGGAGCTCCCTGGTTCCTCATTTGATTGTGCCAATTCATACATTGTTTTTGGTTGCTGTGCTAAAACATCACGCTGGATACCTGATTTTCTGGATATTCTTATATCTTAAAGCTATTAAAAACATATCTTAAAAATCAGAAAGTACCTGATTTTTTTTGGCCCAACCACTATCTAGAATGCTTATACTTAGCTAATAAAGTTCACTCATATAAGCTTATAAAATATTCTTCCATTATTCACAACTCACAATTTGAGACTAAATTAGGGTGTTGCAATATCTCTGACATGATTTGACTTCCTTTTAAGACACAAACTCTTGCTTACAATAAAAAATATTCTTAATTTGGCAACGTCTGAGGCTCTATAATGGCATTGCGTATGAAAGTAGTTGTTTCTGGATACCTCATCATGCCTAAAAATTTATTGCTTCAAAACTACTATATATAACTTTATTTTATGCCAATGCCCGGTGAATTTTGTTTCTCATTCCACATTAAATAGGGTGGTATCATTTTTAATATTTTTCTGCTTAAACCCACTATTATCTTAAGATATTATTATTATTAATTTAAAAAATCAGTTCGTTTCTCTTGGAATTTTTACACATGTCATTCTACTTGTCTGTTAGCTTGCCGCCACTTTCAATAGTCGGTCTCAGTGAGCAACAGGCTGTGGAGCAAGCAAAGAATGATATTCTTGTTTACACATCATCCTTCAATCCTATGAAGAACACTATTTCTGGGTAAGTTTCTTTCTCGCTAGTAAGAAAAGAAAATCTGTACTTATCATGGGTCGTTTTTGTCATCTCAATCCATAATATCCATTTATATGCTTATCGAACAACCATCAATGCTAAATATATGAAATGATAATGATACTAAACTTCAACAAGTACCTGATGGTATTCTTCTGGCTAATGAAAGGAATAAAGCATGGTAGTAATCTTTTTAAGTATGATTCATATGCATTTCTCGCGTGAGCATGCTTGTCAGTGACATCACTATCGAAATAAGAATTCTGATTTATTGACTTTTATTTCTTTCATGTTTCAGAAGGCAAGAAAAGACAGTTATGAAGCTTGTCGTCGATTCTGAGACAGATAAAGTATTAGGTGCATCAATGTGCGGGCCAGATGCGCCTGAAATCATGCAGGTATATGTTCAACTAAGCTCAAAGTACCAAGGATATGCATTATGATATAATTTACTGAACTCCTATCATTTTCTCAAGCTACATTTAAATTTGTTGTTTCCCCCCTAAATTCTCACCAATTTTATTGTTTTATTCAGGGTATTGCTGTTGCACTCAAATGCGGTGCCACTAAAGCACAATTCGATAGCACGGTAAGACATGCTCGGAGTCATTTAAGCTCCATTGAATTATCTAGAAAATGTCTCTCAGTGGCTAGGAGAGACCTCTATTGTTGATTCTTTTTCTGATCTTACCTAAGATAAAAAAAATTGATATTAGCTATAAGCATATCAGGGTTTTCCATTTATCCATTT
>JBBPFP011263237.1:0-10381 GCA_037974795.1 Kaempferia galanga
GCTATATGGATCCTTTTACGCCATTGAGCTCTATCTACTATTAGATCATCATCTATACCTAAATAAATTTTATCTTGGGGTTTGCTCCTGGGCGGCTCTGCCGACAAGATACTTTGCGCTGAAAGATACTGTGAATCTAAATTTACTAGGCGTTTGACTTGGCGGCAGCGGCACATGTCCAAATCCCTGGAGGATTTTGTCCATGAAATCTGAGTTGCTCTCCACATGGAGCAAAAGAGCAACGTCCACTCCCCGCAGCAACGTGATGATCAACACCCAGCTGGATCCTTTGACAACCCCTGGGGTGGCAAATTAAATTATAACAAATCCTATTTTATATTTGACCGGCCATCACTAGTCAACCATTATTTTTCTTCGAAAATCAAAATAGTCAACACGATGAGTTCCATTCAACTACTCTCGAATGAGAAACATGAATGCCACCTTGGCTGACAATTACGGAGAGAATTTGTCCTTAGAGGAGGGTCACCTGAACGATCCCTCTAGAACGATCTCATACTCTCTAGAAGTGAGTAAATTGAGAAAAACATTTATCCTAGCGCAACGGCTATTTTATACGAGGAAGATCCGATATCCAATAAATATTTTATATCCTACTGAATTAACCAACCATGCAAATATCAACTGTCCCAACCCATAGAGACAACGTTAAATGCATTATTGCATGAACTATATAAGTGGCATCGACGACACTAACGTGCCGTGCACCACCGGTTTGTTTCGGAGATGAATAATGAAGTTGTAAAATGATTAATCAATTCGAAGAAATGCCTGAGAAAATAATTCCGGTTTGACAATTTTTTCACGTAGGCTCATTAATTATGTAAGCCCTCTTTTAAAAATAATTAAATCAGAAGTAGGTCCACGCTCATAATTTTCATTTGGTCAATCTTTATAAAATTGAGGCCGCTCTAGCTATAGATAATCAATACGAAGGTACGTAACGCGTGATCTTCAGCTTATAATATTTCCAGCCAAATTATATTATTTTCTAGCCCGAGGCTTAATGATGATCTTTCTATATGCATATCTGGATACACCAAACTTAACGATCTTAGATTGCAGTTCTTCACCAGTCCACCAAACGCATCAATTTTGCAACAAATTGATCCGCTCGATCTAATTTCGTTGCTATAGGTTTTCTACTTTGATTCTCCTCCTCGTCCCCGGGCTAGAGCAAATTGGAACCCTTAAAATGACGGCTTGATGTTTGCTCTGGTAACAATAAAGCGTGTCCACAGATAACTAAATTACACATTGTGAAATTAAACGCTAACCACATAGTGAAAAGTTTTCTACGGAGTTAGATCGGTCATCTTCAAAATTAATCGATTCGAAGAAGAATTAAATATTTAGAATATTAAAAAAAATTAACAAATAGTTTGATTTTCCTCTCAGATTGGATTTACTCCCTCCGATCATCTCTATTGATATGACCCGTTATGGAGGGCTCAAGGTTAGTATGGGATCAATGATCAAGATAACGTGACAATCAAAGTCTAGGAAATGTGTCTAGGCCAATCAAGTCCTCTCTGCACGGGACCTAACCCCTTTCGCCTTATGACCACAAATCTCAACATGCAACCAACCAGTTCAGTCTCGGTCGAATCCTTTAGTATTCAACTCCTCAAGCCTTGTGATCACAACTCTCAGTCTACAATCGACCGACCCAACGCCTGTCAGATCCTCTAAAGGATTCAGCTCTCCCTCACCGCACCTTATGGTCACACCTCTCAACATGTAGCCGACCACCCCTGTGCCGATCGGATCCTTTAGTGCTCACCTCACCTTATGGTCCCAGCTCTCAAAAAGCAACCGATCGCCCTAGCACTGGTCGGATTCTCTGGTACTCAGCTCCTCATCTTATGTGCACAACTGTGAACATACAGCTGACTGGTCCCAGTATCAGTCAGACTCTCCATGATGTCTCAACTCCACAAGGCACTAAGCTTCCCACTCAAGGTTACGACTCCTAAACATAAAGTCATTCACTCCCAACGCCGGCCGGGCCCTTTGGGACTCAGCTCCTCGCTCAAAGTTATAATTCCTAAACACACAGCCGACCGACCCCAGCGCCGATCAGGCCCTTCGAAACTCAGTTCCCCACTCAAGGTTACAACTTTTAAACATACACCCGGTTAACCCCAATGTTGACCGAGCCTTCTAGGGGATAGCACTGTCAGGGAATTGCAACTACCTGATAAATATAATAACATACACCAGGGAATCTTCTAGCAATGGAAACTTCCTTTGTCCCACGGGAGAGCCTTCTATGCATCCTCTATGTTCAACATATTCTGACATGAATATTCTTAGATTTATTACCTCATTACAACCGAGGTCCTAAGAGTCCGTATAAAAGAGAAGTCTTTTACATCAGAGAGCTAGGCACGCTCGCACATGTACCATACTACTTCTTTACTGTTCATCTTTTTTCTCGCTCGTTTCCATTCTACTATTGTTCTGATTTGAGGGTCATAGTGCATGCACGGGGGACCCTCCTCTCTGGTTCTCATCTTACCATTCTGTTTGCTCTCTTTGTGATGTGAGCAGGCTCGCTAGTACCATTTTTCATCCCTCTGTTAAAGTTCTTGCCCTCATTTAACTTTCGAACGGGATCCTCCATTATTGTTTATTAATACTAATTAAATTGCCTCTCCTTCGTTCACTTCTTCCTAATTTCTTCCTAACTAGCTCAATCAAATTAATCCCTGGTCGGCTGCCATGGTTTGTTTATTCCAGTGGCTGAGATTCTTGGAGATCTCTCCCCACGTTTTCTCTCCCTTTAAATATCCTCCTCCTCGTCTCTGCAGTCGTCGTCTTCAGGCAGCGACATGGCAGTGCTGTGCTCTGTTTCTTCCTCCTCCTCTGTGCCCGTGGTGGTCGTGTTCTTGGTCGGGAGCCTGCTCTCGATCGTCGGCCATCACAAACCGGTTCCGTCGCTCCAGGAGCGGCTCGATTCCCTTCTCTTTCCCGACAGTTCCGTGATTAGTTTTGACCCGGCGGAGCTAGACCGGGCGTCGGGTGACTTCGGCATGATCGCCGGGGCGGCGCCAGCCGCCGTCATGCACCCCGCGTCGGAGCGAGACGTTGCCGAGTTGGTCAAGTTCTCGCACGCCGCTGCCAGGCCGTTCCACATCGCCGCGCGCGGCCGCGGCCACTCCGTCCGCGGCCAGGCCCTCGCGAGCGGCGGCGTGGTCGTGGAGATGACGGCGCTGAGGAAGGGGAGGGACCGGATAAAGGTAACGTGTCCGGGCGAGTGCTACGTGGACGCGGGAGGAGAGCAGCTGTGGGCGGACGTGCTGGCGGAGACGCTGAAGCATGGGCTGGCGCCGCGGTCGTGGACCGACTACCTGTACCTCACCGTCGGCGGCACACTGTCGAACGCCGGCATTAGCGGCCAGTCCTTCCTCCACGGCCCGCAGATCTCCAACGTGCATGAGCTCGACGTCGTCAGCGGAAAGGGAGAGACAGTGACGTGCTCGGAAGAGCAGGAAGCAGACCTGTTCTTGGCAGTTCTCGGCGGTCTTGGCCAGTTCGGCATCATCACTAGAGCTCGCATTGCCCTCGAGCCTGCTCCACAAATGGTAACCGAATTAATTAATCTTTTCTTTTTTTTAAAGAACAAATGATTGATCATCACCAATCATTAATTTAATTTATACAAATATGAGTTTTGCGCAGGTGAGGTGGGTTCGACTCATTTACACAGATTTCAAAGCCTTCAGTCATGATCAGGAGAGATTAATATCAGTAATCGAGGGGTTTAATTATGTGGAAGGCTCAGTTATAATGGCAAACAGCCTTACAAACAACTGGAGATCTTCCTTTTATCTGGAAGAAGACATTAAGAGGATCAAAGAGCTATCGGATGAGCATGGTGCAGTTTACTGCTCAGAAGTAGCCAAATATTATGACCACGCGACAGCACACTCCATCGACGAGGTAACTCAACTGTTGCTTGGAGACTTGAGGTTTGAACCAGGATTCCAGTTCAAGACTGACGTCGCCTACCTGAGCTTCCTTAACAGAGTGAGAGAAGGAGAGGTGAAGCTCCAGTCAAGGGGTTTGTGGGATGTCCCCCATCCATGGCTCAACATTTTGGTGCCCAGGTCGAGGATTGTAGACTTTGATCAAGGGGTTTTCAAGAGCATCCTCAACAACAACAACAACAACAATTCTGTTGGCCCGATCCTAATTTATGCCACGAACAGAGGCAAGTGGAACCAGAGGACTTCAGCTGTGATTCCTGATGAACAAGTGTTCTACTCGGTCGGGATTTTACGATCAGGCTCCGGCGATGATGATCGGAAGGACTTGGAGCAGCAAAACAAGGAGATACTAGATTTCTGCGACAAGGCCGGCATAAACTACAAGCAGTACTTGCCTCATTACACAAGCACATCAGATTGGATGAAGCATTTCGGAGCAAAATGGAGTCTGTTTGTGGAGAGAAAAATGAGGTACGATCCGAGGGCACTGCTTTCTCCGGGCCAGCAAATATTTACCTCCAGTTATTCTCAGAATCCATCCCTGTAATATACCTATGAATAGAAGAAGACGAAGGCTGTTCAGAATTGTGCAAGTTTATGTCTAGAGATAGGTAATATGATAGGGAAGGTGTTTTTAGAAGAACTGATGGTGATGAAAATTTCTTAGTTTAATGCCTTTTATTTATTGAATTTAATGGAAGGTCACTTTATCGATTGATTTCAATGGCTGTGGACACGGTTTGGGTCGGTGATATATACTAATAGATTTTAAGAAGGGGTTGTTTGAAAAAAAATTAAAAATAAGGAACCTGTTTGGCTTTTGGCGCAAAGTTAGCGCCTGGGTACAGGATCCTAGCGTCCGCATAAACGGCGATATACGTCGCAAATCGTAGTTTATTAGAGGAGAAAAAGTTCCCCCTTCTTCCTCTTTTTACCTTCCGCGAGAGTTTCCAATCTCCCACAGCGCAGCGCCCTGTTTCCTGTGATTCGGCGGATCCCCGCGACGGATTGCTTCTCTGGTGAGCTATTGGTTTCGTTCCTGCGGCCTTTCGAATCTTTGTTCATGTCGTCTCAGCTTCTCTTTCTTCAAACACGTCGGTTTTTTTCCCCTTTGTCGACCTCAGTTCCTGGTAAATTTGGTGTTTTTGCCTTCCAACACATAAAAAGTCTGTCCTTGCGGAGTCGTATGCTCTTGTGGATCGTGATTCTTGTCGTCGTGCTTGTCGCGAAGAAAGAGCTTGGATCTTATGTTTTTAGGGTTTCTGTTTTAGATTAGGGCAGGGAAAACGTTGAACTTTACGTTTTCTTGTGATTTTTGTTAGCATATGTAGTTTCTCCGTCTTGGTCCCCCTTTTCGTTATTTTCGATGCTTTGGGTTTGAAAATATCGAGTTTTATGGGCCATGGGCGCGTTTAGGCAAGGTTGAGATCAAGGGAGCAGCTAATGTCAGGTTTGCTATCCCAGGGTTGCGTGGAGAAAGCAGTAGATTTTAGTGTTTGCTCGCGTACCTTTCTATTACTGAGACACACTCCTTGTAAGTGTATGCTTGGATCTCATAATAAGGAGTGCTTAAGTTCACTTCAGTAGTAGCAACTTGTAAGACGATCAAATTCAATCAATTAACTTACTCTTCCCATGATGAATTCTCAAAGTCCAACTGATAACCTAGGCTCGTTTCTTCTTGTATATTAGTATGAGAGGCCTAAACGAATGGTGTCTCAGTACAATGAGCTTTGTTAATCTCATAGTTCTATTTTATATGCGCTCTCCATGGGATACTCACCTTTTGCTCTAAATTCACTATGATACTAGTCATAATAACTTGGTTCATTGAGAAGCTGACTCAGTGCGCTGATGGACTAATGGTTGCGGTAAGCATGTCAAGTTTTGTATATTAACAACATCTGACAATCATTCTTCCTCTCTTGGTCCTCTAGTCTTGTTTAATGCTTGTAATTCTGTGGACATTTTTTTTTTGCAATGATTTTAAGCTTTGATTTATATTCATGGATTACTTGGATGCAATTTGAATTCAATGTAGATGGTTTAAAAACTTTATAGAAGTTAATACGTCTGATTTTTATCACTTTCGCTAAGTTTCTCTTTAGTAATCCTGCAATATAAACCAAGTTAAAGTACTATTGTTGGATTCATATCAGGTGTTGTGCTTATAAGCTATGAGGAAACATGGTTGCAGCACCTATTCTCTAACTAGTCTTGCATGATTATTTGCTACTTTTTCGCTCCCTTTCTCCGCTCTTCTAAATCCTATGAACTGGGAAAAAGAATTATGACATGACCAGAAAGGTTATATTGAACTTCTGCTGTATATCTTATTTACACATTTGTTTATGTTGTACCTTCTGAACATTACCTTCTTGGCTATCATTTGAGACACTTTCTCTTTCTATCGACTAATATTATAATCATCCACGTGTGTGTACTTTGACTTTGAAATTCCTTGAGTACCATGGCTCTTACTGCATTGAGATTCTCAGTCTGCCTCTCCTGTTGGCCTTTCTGTTTTCCTTACTACATTCTCTCTTTGATTCCCCGTGCAAATGCATTTGGCTTCTGTCTTTCATCCACAGTTACCTTGCAAGCTTCTTCTAGATATCTAAGATGCCAAGGACAAGATCAACTACTGCAGCTGCTAAATCAACTGAGGCAGCAAAGGCAGTTGAGCCTGAAGAAATTGTCCCCGATGATCCCAATGAGATGGAATATGAGATCGAGTATGAAGAAGTAGAAGAGGAGGTAGAAGAGGAAGAGGAAGTCTTAGAGGAGGTCGAGGAGCTGGAAGAGGAGGAAGAAGAAACTGTACCTGCCAATGGAAGCAACACCGGTGATAAATACAGCAGCAGTGAAAACCATCAAAGCAAGGAGCAAGCAGAGCTCCTTGCACTTCCTCCGCATGGATCAGAAATTTATGTTGGATCTATACCTTATGATGCTTCAGAAGTTGAATTAAGAAGCTTTTGTGAGTCTGTTGGAGAGGTGACTGAGGTAAGTTTTTTTTTTCATGTTCCTGTCCCATTCTGTTATTTCTACAATTCCCTTTTATATAATATATGAAAAATCACAGGTTAGGATGATGAAAAGCAAGGATTCATTAGAGAATAAAGGCTATGCTTTTGTTACTTATAAAACAAAAGAGTTGGCTACTAAAGCTATTGAAGAACTAAATAACACTGATTTTAAGGTAAATGCTTTTTTTTATATTATTACTTCTATCCCACTGAATTTCTGTGGATAAGAAGTTTGCAAAAAGGAAATATCATCTGTTGTCATACTCATGTTTATTACCGCTGGATTCAGTATAAATAGCTCATTCAAAATTTGGTCCTTGTCCTATATACAATTTCATACTGTTCTTTTCTTCTTCCTTTTTTGTACAATTTTTTCATACCTTTCTGTAAATATTAAAATCATATAACAGCTTTCTTGTTAGCTGGAACTTGCACAAAGTTTTGAAATTTGCTGAAAATATTTTATATTGTAAAAAAAAAAGGAAAAATCTTTTGTGCTGTCCATAACATAATGTGTGTTGGTGCCTTTGCTTGTTGAATCTGTTCAGAAGGAACAAAGATAAAGAGTGCAGTTTAAAATCCATACCGGGAATTTGTTTGCCTAGCTGATTCTCACAGTTACTTTGACACATTATTTCCCATCTTTTACTCAATTTGTTGTAACCTATTTCAGGGGAAAAAGGTGAAATGTTCAATGTCTCAAGCTAAGCATCGGTTGTTTGTTGGTAATATTCCTCGAAACTGGATGGAGGATGATCTGAAAAGAGTTGTGACCACAATTGGTCCTGGAGTTAATAAAGTGGATTTGATCAAGGTCTATGCTTAAGAACTTTATTTCTATATATTTTATGCTACTGTTTGAGATTCCCACGTATTGCTTGGTGATAAATCTTTAAATTTCAATGCTTTGTATTACATTTTGTAATCTTCTGCTTTTTTGATTAATACACTTAGTTTTTCATTACTTTCTTCCCTTTCTCAGGATCCACAAAACTCACCCCGTAACCGAGGTTATGCATTCATTCAGTATTATAATCATGCATGTGCTGAGTATTCTAGAAAAAAGATGGCATCGGCAAATTTCAAATTCGATTCAAATACCCCAACAGTAAGCTGGGCTGATCCTAGAAGCGGGGATTCCCCTTCCAGTTCTCAGGTTATAACTGTTTCTGCTTGGATTTTTTTCCCCATTTGTATTCTCTGTCACATTCTTTGCTTTTTTGCATGTAACATTTTCAGGTAAAATCTATTTATGTGAAAAACTTGCCCAAAGATGTGACAGAAGAGCAGTTGGAAAAGTTATTCGAACGGCATGGTGAAATAACAAAGGTCGTTCTGCCTCCAGCAAAATCTGGACATGAGAAGAGGTATGGTTTTGTGCATTTTAAAGAGCGCTCCATGGCTATGAAGGCACTCAAGAGCACAGAGAAATATGAAATTGATGGTGATTCTTTATGCCATTTTCTTTATATTGTGCACATTTGAACCTATATTTTTTCCGACTTTGAATTAGAACAAGAAGTCATTTTTTGTTTATCTAGTCTATATCTTCCTATTCAATCAAAATAACATTTCTTGTATCGGCAATAGGTGATGTTCTCAACTGTTCATTAGCAAAGCCTCCAGCAGAAAAAAAAGTTGAAGCAGGACCAAGTTCTCAACAAGCTGCTTTATTGTCAAATTATCCATCTCAGATGGGGTATGGTGTGCTGGGAGGTGCTTATGGTTCACTAGCTTCAGGGTTTGGGCAGGTAAAGAATACAACTTGCTTCTATTTCTAAGGAAAATGTGGAAAGACTCATTGTATTACCACATCATGTGCGTTGTCTTTTGATCCTCATATATCTGTTCATTGGATTATGCACATCTCTTTATATTGCAGTCTATGGCGTATGGAAGGGGACAGGTTCCTGCTGGCATGGCAATGGTGCCAATGTTCTTACCCGATGGACGACTTGGATATGTATTGTAAGTGAGCAAACGATTCTTTTTGCAGATAAATGTTCTCCTGAAATGGCTTAGCCTATCATTTATTTGCCCACTGCATTGCTAACAAAGAATTTTGTTTCATTATTCTTGTTTTGTTTGTCAATAAGATTGTTAAATCCCAAATGCGCTCTTCAAATATCTCTCAGGCAACAACAGCCTGGAGCGCCTGTGTCTAGACAGCAGCATGGGGGAAAATATGGTGGCACCTCGACTGGAGCGAGGAACAATGAGAGTGGACGTGGCCGTAGATTTAGACCATACTAAGTCATTTGGTAGATTTCTTCCGATTCCAGGATCTCAAGATGTATTTACTGTACCACTAGCTGGTGAGTGCTACTTTCATCTTTAATCACTCTTCAATTAAGAAAAAATTGTAGAACACTTGTATGATGTAAAATTATTGCTGCGAGGCCTGATCCGATCTACTTATAAAAGTGTGTTTGGTTTTTTCTTTTCCTTTTCTTTCTTTGAAAACTGAAGGGTGAGGTAGGAGATCCTCCTACTCTGATCATATGTATATAATTGGATAGCAGAGAGAAAGTAGAAGGCTTACCTTCTAATCCGAGGCAGATAAAGATTGGCCAGTGTGCACTACTCGACACAGCGTGTTGGGGCTTCAGACTTTAGCCTTCTGCCTACGATGTTGAAGGCCATCTGCCGCCCTTGCGTAATGAATTCGTTGCTCAAGAGCTGCTTGTCTCCTTACCCTTCAATCTGCTAGATCAGCTGGTGCACATGTTAAGCCATGTTTGAGTTTTTTGGATTTTGCCCACCTTGATCTCTAAAGGTAAAATTGTTTCGTTGGATCCATATGGTCCATATTTTGCCTGTGTCTTGCAGTGTTGATAGAGGAGTTTTTACCTGGACATCCATCCTCACCTAGTCTCTGCCAAATCACCTCCTTCATTTTAGTTCACTCTAGCACTCTTTTAGAGATTTTTTATTGCCGGTTCCCTTGAGTGGTGAGGTCGTTAAGCAATGGGAGGTTGCCACATTAGGTTATAGGGTTGAAATTTAACGTGTCCGAGTATATCCTCTTTTGTGCTTTGACCCCTTACATAATAGCTAGTAGTTATTTGTAATTTATTTCTTTCGTGTTAGTCTAGGGACGGATTGACGGAGGTTCTGGATGAGCGAATCACCTTTTATCACACTTGAGACTCTTATTTTATCAATTAAATTTGATTATTTTTTTTTCGTTTTTAATTTGGAACTTTTGCTAGATGAGTATAAGAAGATAAAATTCAGTCGGGGTTGTTTGAATGCTAATTGAGCTTGTCTTGAAAATACAATACAGTTTGATGGTAATCACCACCCGAGACTTGATGCAGTTTGGTTTGAATAGGGCTT
>JBBPFP011263346.1:0-10381 GCA_037974795.1 Kaempferia galanga
CTCTTTCAACATATATACCTATGTTTTTCCACTATAATCATCAATGGAAGTCAAGAAATACTTGTTTCAACCAAAAGAGATAGGTTTGATGGGTCCACAAACATTGGAGTGCATAAGTTTAAGTTGTGAAGATGCTCGCCTCATATTATACTTTTTGAATTGCTTCCTCTTCTACTTTCCTATATTAACATATATTTCACATAGATGGTTGGAGCTTTCAATCTTTGGCAATCCAAATATCATGTCATTTTTTGAAAGTAGCTTTAATGTCTCAAAATTCAGATGTCCATATCGAAGATGCCAAAGAGCGAAACTATTCATAATGCTTGCCTTGAAGCAATTCTCTTCATTGATGCTTAACTTCACTAAGAGTCATTATGACATAAGTAATAAGATTATTACTTTTATTACAAATACTAAGAGTCAAGTCCTTCATTTGTATATTATATCTTTTCTCCAATAATTGACCAATGATGAAAAGTTTATTTTTTATATCAGGAACATAATAAGCATATAAGATGCATACCTTCTTTCCATTTTGCAATTCAAACGGAATATCACCTTTTTCTTTAATTGGCCTTTATGAGAGATCTCTGAATGTGATATTGTCTATTGGTCTCTCATCAAGCTTTGTAAACAACTCCTTTCTCCTACACATGTAGTTTGACGCTCGTGTATCTAAGAACCATGTAATAAGTTGGACAAATTCTGACCCATTGCATGCCATCAACAATACTGGTCCTTTATTGTCCACCTCCTTATTAACAAAGTTCACTTTTTTTCCCTCCATTGTTAGTGTTATACCAACATTCATTATAGTGATGATCATACTTCTTGCAACTGTGACATTAAGATTTAGTTTTATCATACCTTTATCCAGTACTTCTACTTCATCTATGACTTTCACTTCGGCTTCCACCATAGTCTCTTCCATGTCCTTTTTTATTATCTTCATTTCCATCATTCTGATTTTGAGTATGCCAATTAGAGTTAAAAATACGACCACCTCTTCCTCTCCATGTAGAAGCCCTTCCTAGTTAAGGACCTCATCTGAAAGATTCATTATTCTTGAATAGTAGTTTGGCTTAGAGTGCTTGTTCCAAAGTTCTTTCTTCAAAATTCTTTATTTATATGCTTGAAGGAATCCCATAAGCTCTTCTAAGTCATCATTGCCAAATCTTTCGATTTCTCGATTGTCACAGCTATGAAATCAAACTTAATTTGATTCTAAAGACCTTAAGATCTTTTCAATGACTCGAACATCTTTTAGATCCTTGTCATTTCTTCTCATTTGATGAACAATGGAGATAACTCTGGAGAAATAATCAGAAATTGTTTCTGAAACCTCTTGTTGTAGTGCTTCAAATTGAGCTCGTAGGGCTTGTAAGAGAATCTTCTTTACTTTATCTACTCCATCATATGTCATCTTCAATATCTCTCAAGCCTCTTGTGACGTTGTTGCTAGAGCAATCAACTCAAAAGTGGCTTCCTCTACTCCTTAATAGATAGTGAATAAGCCTTGTTCTCTCTTTTCCTCATCGCCTTAAGAGCTTGCTCATTCTCATCGCTTGTTTCAACTATAATATAGTCGGTCTCCACAAGTCTCATACATCAAGGAAACCTAATAAAACCTTCATTTGTATACTCCACATTCTGTAGTTTTCTTTGGTTAACTTTGGCACTTGGAGGGAACTCGTCGAAGCCATTAGTGCATATGACTCTGATACCAAATTTGTTGGAATTTTGGTGGAGGTAGGATGAGGAGATAAAAATGTAAGAGAGACTTTGTAAGAAAGTATAAAGATGGAAGAATGGCTTTTTGAGGAGAAATGTTTATTATTACTTGTTATTCTATATCGTATAAGGTCCCTATTTATACACTTAGATCATGCTTCTACCTTTTACAATTAATACATCATATCATTAAACACGACAATTAGATGTTATTCTTTTCTATACTAATGACTCTTGTAATAAAAAGTTTCATTAAATTTAATTTAGTAAGATAATTAAATTCCACTTAGTTGATGAAAAATCACATGAAGTCAAATTGATTTTGATAACTTCTTATGGTTGATGAAATCAAGTTATTCTTGATATTGCATAGTTGAAGAAGTCAATTTACTTGGGAATAAATTTATATGCCAACACAGAGTCCACGTCAGCAGCAAGCAAAAGCTTCATCGGATCCTCCCCGAAGCAATGGCAGATGCATTTACTAGCTCGGCACTGTTTATGGGTCCTCCTGCTTACTCAAATCCATCGAAGCTCTCCAAAGCTCCATAAGTTCAATTTAACAGCAAGCAACCAGCAAAGTTATCATTTCCCATATACTTTCTCAAAAATTATGATAAACAAAAGATTTTCATACGAGTTTTGTTCATATTTTATCGAAAACAAAGAGCAATTAAGCGCATGTTTACTTGTAAGGAATCCACCTGAGAGAAATAGAGTTTTGATTTCAATCAGAAAAATACAGAAACTAACTGTTATTGTAAACGTGCGCAAGTATTCAGTAAATTAACAAACCGACCAAATTTAAACTCGACTGTAGAAAATCTCATCCTACGCATTATTGTACTATTTTTTTTGGTAAGATTTTACAATTTAGAAATTTTATCTTTGGTCGCATGACGTCGATAAATTTTGGCAACATCAGGCGGCATGCTGCCCCTTTTTGAGAGGATCGTGACTGTTGAAGAGGCTAGTAAAGCTCCCTTGGCTGACGTGGACCCATCATCCACCTTCCACAGACGCACCTCCCAAATCTATTCGTGACATTACATCATAATTAATCTCACTGATAACGAACAGCAATTAGAGAAAAAAATATTTTTAGTAGATATTAATTTTGGACACATGCTATTTATATAAATTTAACAAAAATATTGTTTAGCAATTAATTAACAGAGGTACCTGAAGAAGGCTTCCGGTCTGCGCTGGCGTGGCCTCGGCTAGGACGCAGTCACCGATGCGGGCGCTTCGGTGGTGGTTGATGGAGAGCTGAACGCCCACGTTGCGCCTGTCCTCTCCGGTTGCGAGCTGGGCCCCGATGCTCGCCAGCGCCTCCGCTATCAGCGCAGACACACCGCCGTGGAGCATCGCGTACGGCTGCTAGCAGATCACTCCGACCACTCATTCTTTCGCTAATCCGAAAATTCTCTCCACAACAAGAACAGAGACTGCGTTAATATGATTGGTAAGTACCTGGCAACATATGTCGGAGACGGTGAGGCGGCCGGCGACGTAGTCGCCGGAGACGACGTCGAATCGGAAGCCCATTGCTTGGAGCGGCGCGTCGAGCGGCGGATCCTTGTCCGTCATCGCCGCCAAGTCCTCTGTTTCGGATTAACGAGTCGAGAGGAGAAGAGGGCACGTGAGGCTATTCATTACTAGTTGATAATAGAGGGCGGATCCCCTGTCCACCCGGACCGCTCCTGGTCCGCGCAGCGCGGAGCGCAGATCAGATCATCGCTCCGCGCTGCACGGACCAGGAGCAGTCTGCGTAAGCACAGACCAGGAGATCCGGACATCTTTAAAACCACATCAATCTACCTTGTTGTGAAGCTCCTCCCCTCACTCCTCTTCCACGCCTGCATGCTCTCTCTCCCCTCCAATCATGGCTCCCCTGCTCCTGAGAGAAATGAAAGGAATGACCTTCTCCTGCTCTTCCCCTGCTTCCTTAGCCACTTGTTCCACCATCCACCACAAATCCACAATCCAACCCTTAACCCGAAGGGAAATCGATCGACACACGCCCCGTCTCAGAGACCCACAGAGGGCTCACTTCGATCGCTCCAACTCATCCTCCAAACCGAGAACAAGGCACAGCGGTGACTCCAAGGCAGCAGCGAGGAGGAAGAGCTCGGCAGATGCTGACTCTTCCCAATATCTCCTGAAATCTTCGAGATTCAGACTTGATGACTCTATATTTCCTGAAAATCCTGTACAAATTCCGAGTTTTCTGGCCATCGAAAAGCCAAGATCGGAACGCATAGGAGGCAATGCAGGGGCTGTTCTGAGGCTGTCTTCTTCTACTAGAACACAAGATCAGGTTTTGACCAGTCGCGCCGGTCGATATTCTATTTGGATGTTTGATGTTTCTTTCTTCTTTTATTAATTAGGTGGTTGTTCTGAGAGTGTCCCTGCATTGCAAAGGCTGCGAAGGGAAGGTGAGGAGGCACATAGCCAAGATGCAAGGTGAGGAGGCCATTAGCTAGTAGATTCAGTTTTATGATCCGCTCGCTTTAAACATGGAAATCCTGATTGGATGTTGAAGCAGGAGTGAGATCTTTCAGCGTGGATCTGGCGACGAAGAAGGTGACCGTGGTGGGAGACGTGACGCCGCTGGGCGTGCTGAACAGCATCTCCAAGGTGAAGCATGCGCAGTTCTGGCAATCACCTCCTCGGGCTTCAGCGTCCTTCTAACTCGATCCATTCAATCGAGATTCACTTCGTCTCGACGTGATTAAGAAAAGTGTGGCAAAGTTTGCTTTTCATCCGTGCTGAACTGAAAGTTAGCTGAACTGAAAGTTATTTCATGAATTCCGTCTTAATTAAGCTTAAGCTGTGATCCTTCTTGCTGTTTTAATTTAATCTGAAACATCCCAAAGTGACCGACCGTACGAGAAAGCATTTGATGAGGAAAGAAACCAACACGGACAGAGCTCAAAAACGACCAGAGCTCATTGCCCGAGGGTTGGCCAGAACAAGGCCACCTTGAAAGGACGAATTGCCCAAAATATTAAGTCCGATGGTCCCTGCTTTTTCGAGAACTGGATTGGATCATCAACCAATTCGACTAGAGATTTACTACTCAAATTCTTTGGGAACTTGATTAGAAAAATTCGAGTTTCACGATACGGAATTGATGCAGTGTAGAAGAAGGCCTTCCCGTTGAGGTGACGCTCCAGATAGCAACATGCCCGATTGAAAGAACCGTCATTAAAAAAAACTAAGTTCACGTAGACTGAGTCCATCCTTGCCACTAAGACCGAAGGAGAGGTCAAGTCAAGCTGGGTGAAAACACTCGTCGATCGGAATGCTAGCAAAGACAGTCGAAGATTCCCTGTCCCATCATCCTCACCTATCCCTTTCGGTGCCTAACATACCCATTGTCAGAAGATCAAGTACGGGATTATGTGTCTCGTACTTTCTATATGGTAGAAGCCCATAAAGCCTAACAAACACAGAGACAGTACGCTTAATTGGAGAAAAGTGTGAGAATGTCAGAGCAGAATGATTTATGCTTTTCAGAAAGTGCATTTATATTTATGTATAAGGGAAAAACTTACACTATAAAAGGGGTTCTCCAGCGCTGAAATGCAAAATGCATCCATAATTAAGCTTCACACTCTCTACTATTCTTCCTTCTCGTTCGCACTGATTCATTGACTTGAGCATTAGAGTACTAGTACTGGGACCCTTTACCTGAACTGGTCTCTAATATTTTCCACTTGTTAGCTTATTTTTGGATGTACAGATCCGCTAAGTTCGAAGCACCTTTCCTTCCAAATCTAAAAAAGAACAGGATTAGGAATAATTATTTATTTAAAAAAGATTATTTTATTTTATGATAATACTAACATTGCATTAAAATTATATCGGTATTCACTTTTATTACATATTTAATTTTTTATTTCTGGCTCCGATCAGTCCTGGGACCGTTCGTTTATTTGCTTCTCCCTTCTCTTCCGCTGTTTCCCTCTTTAATTAGCATGCAGCCACAAAAACACTACTTCTCCCTCTCCGCTACCCTCTCCCCCTCGTCTCCTCCTCCCTTCCTTCCTTCTTTCCTTCCTCGGTTCCTCCTCTTTTCTCGCTCCCATCATCGCCTGAGAAAGGGAGAGAGGTAGGGAACGGTAGAGAGAAGAGAGCGAGACGGAGGCAGGAGCGAGGGCGGAGAGATGCTGCAGAGGGAGGCGAGCAATTCCTACTCGTGGTGGTGGGCGAGCCACATCCGAACGAAGCAGTCCAAATGGCTCGACAACAGTCTTCAAGGTCGACTTTTTTTATCCTTTCCCTGACCGATTCATTGTTCATTTTCGTCCCAATGATTCTCTTCTGTTTGCTTGGATGGAAATAAGAGAAGGGGGAAAAAATACAAACGAAATGAATCCATCCATTTCTCTTGTTTCTTGCGAGGAAATAATTAAGAAGATGATAATTCAAGGGGTTCATTTCCTATTTCTGCCTATGTCGCATGGAAACAGGCGAAAACGGAATATTTTATTTCATTTCTGCTATATTTTCTTCCTGTCAGGCAAACACAACATTATGGAAAGTTGATGTACATGTATGCTTGCCTTTATCAAACGGTTCTGAATTTTCTTTTGTTCTTTCTCCACGGAAGAACCAGAGAATACATGCATAAATGTCTTTTAAACTTTGCCTTTTTCGGGATTTGGCGATGGAAGAGTTAAAAATAAAGACTCTTTAGGGGAAAAAATAGACTTTGATTTTGTTGGCGATGAATATTGGTTAGGTAAAACTTTGATTATTTGAGGAGGAAAAGCAAGATCAAAATTAAACAGGATGAGAAAGAAGGAAGAAACAAACTTTGATTAATTGAAGTGCTGTGAGAGCATCCATCACGGAGGCCATTGATGTTTTCTTTTGTGCTCTGTATGTAAACAAAATCTTGATTTACTGATCTTCATATTTGATTTTTCTCACCAATGACATATTTTGCTGCAGATATGGATAATGTAGTTAAAGCAATGCTCAAGCTCATTGACGCAGATGCTGATTCGTTTGCTAAGAGAGCAGAATTGTACTTCAAAAGAAGACCAGAGTTGATAAGTTTTGTGGAAGATGCACACCGGGCATTCAGGGCATTGGCTGAAAGATATGACCATATATCGGGAGAATTACACAAGGCCAACCACACCATAGTGACTGCTTGCCCCGATCAAGTTCAGTATGCCATGCTAGAGGAGTATGATGATAGTCTTCCTAAAGCAATTATCCCAATTGATCCAAGTAAAATTAACAAGGCACTAGTGGAGGGGTTAATGAACAAAAGAAGAGAGAGTGAATCATCCATGAATAAACAACATAAATATGGTGTGCCAAAGATAAGTTTAGAGGCGGCCCAAGAAGAGATAAGTAGGCTTCAGAAAGACATATTGGTTCTACAGACTGAAAAAGAATTTATCAAGAATTCTTATGAAAGTGGGATAGCCAAGCACTGGGAGATTGAAAAGCAAATAATAGAGTTGCAAGAAAAAGTTTGTGGCTTGCAAGATGAGTTTAGTACCACCACAGTCATTGAGGACCATGAGGCATTTTCTTTGATGACAACTACAGCTCTTAAGTCTTGCGAGGATTCCATGGTTAACTTGCAGGAACTGAGAAAGAAATCCCATGAACAAGCAAAAGTAGAATCTGAAAGAATTAAGGTTGCTTACGAAAAGCTGAAGTCTCTCCAAGGTGAGAATTGCCAATCAAATGTGGAAGATACAGACATTTGTGGCAAAGACACACATACGAGTTTGGCTGCTGTAAATATTGAGGAAGATGCTCTAAACAAGGCAAGGCTTGATTTACAGTCCATAGGTAAAAAAAATTAAGATATATTTTGAGATGAGTCATGAAAGTTCCGTGAATGAAATTGCAGAGAAGATTGATGAACTTGTAAATAAGGTTAGCACATTGGATATGACAGTTTCATCACAAGCTGTTCAAATCAATCGTTTGACTTCTGAAAACAATGATCTTGAAAAATCCCTTCACATATTGGAAGAGGAGAAAGCATCTCTGATCAATGACTCAAATGCATTGTCTAAAAAGCTGAAGGAAGCTGAAGAGGAGTTAAACAGAGTACAAGCAATTGAGAAAATTGTTCATAGTGGAGAAATCAGTTGCAGTCAAAAATTTACTGAAACCTGTTGTAGTCTCAGTAATATTTCAGAGAAGCTGCAGACTTTTAAACCTATGGAAAATGGTTTCACTGCAGATACATCCATAGAGGAAGAATCTTCCACATGTAACATTGAAACAGATAAACTCCGTCAAGTCAAAATGATAACCGAAATCAATGATATCAAGGTAGATTTGGAAGAGGAAATTAATGCAACTCAAGGACTTGAACGTTGTAAGGAAGATGCATCACATAATAGGGCTAGTTCTCATCTCAAGGATGCTTCAGAAAAGATTGAGGACCCAAAGGAAACAAAGGGCCTGGAGGAGAAAGGTTCATCACAAATCTATTCTAACATTCATGTAACTAAAACTTTAAAAATCCTGCTGGGTGAGCACACTCAGAGCCTTGAGCAAACAATTTCTAGCGGTTTGGAAGGTGAAAAAGAGGGTACACATGCCGAGTACACATCAGTTTTGCAAAATTATGAAACAGAGAAGAGAAGTGATGAAGATAATGAAGAAACAATGGCTTTGATATCGGAACTGAAGAATACCATCATAACGAAAGATTATGAGATCCAAAGGCTGATACAACTTCTATCCTCTATGAAGACAAGTTCTAATGTCACTATAGATTCTTGGCACGGTCAACAAAAGGCTGAAAGCACATCCATTGAATCTTTAGTTGTCACGAAAAACTATGAACCACAAGATTCTACGATAACTGAAGATCAGAACCTATCATGTACTAAAACGGAGTCACTTGCCGAGTGTATGGAAAAAGAAAATGCCTTTACACAAATCACTTCTGCAAATAACATGAACGGGTCAGATTGGGTTTCACCTATTGCAGAAAAGCTCAGAAGAGATATTGACACTTTGGTCGAGGGAAATTTAGAATTTTGGCTTAGATTCAGTTCATCGTTCCATCACATACAGGGATTCAAAACCAAATATAATGGTCTACAAGCTGATATCAATGATCTCAATGAAAAAAAGACATCAGGAGTGGAGGCTAGTCCCGAATCAATATTGGTAATCTCAAAGCTAAGGGAATTAAAAACTGAAGTCCTTGTTTGGTTGGAACATAGCGCACTTTTAAGAGGGGAGCTGCAAAGTAGGATCTCAGGTCTTTCTGAATTGCAAAAAGAGATATCCAGTGCCATCAACACAAAACCTGAATCCGAAGAAGTTTTCTTCACTCCGTATGAAGCTGGAACGTTTTATGGTGAGGTTATGAACATGAAACAGGAGTTTACTAAGGCTGAATTTGAGCTGCAATTAGGGAGAGAGCAAGTTAGGAAGCTTCAAGCTGAAATTGATGGTCTATTAACTAAGTCGTGTGGGAAGTTCGAATCATTTCCATCAGGCAGCCTTCGTGCTCACTTGGATAATTCTCCAAGAGCTACAATACCCTTGCGTGTTTTTCTTTTTGGTGGTGCGAAGCCTAAAAAGCCATCATTCTTTCAACGCATACAGCCAGTGTTCCAGAAACAAAACAGTAAGGATAGAGTTGAACGTCGGTGAGTTGCAAACTTGTGTAAGTTTTTAGATAACCAAAATTGATTTCTATCTTTTGCTTGAACTAGTGGAATTATCTTTGGCAGGTCAAAACAAAATCTGCAGCCTGACAAGTAGCTCATTGCTAGTTGGATGATAAACACGTTCTGCTGCCTAACAAGAAGTTCATTTCTAGTTGGATGATAATTACTACTACTATTACGATGAGGGCACGTCTAAACATCTTCTGCAGCATGACAAGTAGCCTTCTGCTTGGATGGTATCTATGGTTTGTCTCAGTTGCATCTTTTTCCTACATTGGAACAGAACAACTTCCGTTAGCAAGTTTGATTGGCTGGCTTTCGATATATTTCTTCTTGGTGAAAGAAGTTGAGTTTTGAGTTTCATGTTTTAGACACCTAAATTAGGCGATGCCGATTCTTTGCCTCCCCAAAATTGCCTCATTTGCTTTATTATTCAATGCCTGGATTCTTTTACCTACTTGTAAATTATATAAAAAAACCCTCAAGAAGTCATTCCGTCTCCTCATTTCTTTACCAAGAACTTTGTACTGAATATAACTAATATTGTATTTAATACTGCAATTTGAGCTCATGTTGCTTGATCTTTTTTTTCTCCTTTGATTAACTCCAGCAAAAATAATCACTAGTGTGAAAGTAAATCTTTTGCAACTCAACTCCTTACTTCTGATTCCTTTCACCGAACGAAACACAAGAACTTGGCCTAAACAATGAAATAATCTTCCTCTAGTGCATCTACTTTACAGAAATGTAATCGTATTGTCCAATGTAGCCTTATTATGCTTATTCCTTGCATGAATTTGACGAAGAAGTCTAAGTTCATGCACGACTTATTAGGAAATAATTTACATATTCGGTCATCAAATCATCAATCGAGGAGTGTCTATCCAAAACTCAATAAATCATTTTCTTCACGAATCATTATATTTCTTCAAGTATGAATAAAAAAGTAAATCAATTATCACACTTTAAATTTA
>JBBPFP011263454.1:0-10379 GCA_037974795.1 Kaempferia galanga
TTTTTAACGATCGATATTCACCCCCTCTATCTAATTCTACGATCCTGCAGTTTCTCCTCCTCAACTTCTCATCTCTCGGGCAATCGATCGCACCATTCTCGCTCCGTCGATGTACTCTTCCACAGTTTCTCGTCTCTCAGATGCACCGAGCTCATCGATTCTCTTTTGCACCATCCTTCTCATATGCCACGTCTTTCACTCTACTTCTTGTGTTCCTAAGCTCCTACACACTTAGACACAAGGTTAAATTACGACAGGACCTAACTTAATTGATCATATCAAAACTAACCTGGTGCACCAACAATTTACCCTATCATGTACTTTTCGCTTGTGTACCTATATAAACCTCCCTCCATATCTGTAGAGTTGACACTAGTGAGCCATTAAGGTAATGGATTTAACTTTTTTAAAAGTCTACCTTTAGACTTTGATTATTAAAAAGATGAAAAGGGGAAGAAAAAGAATGAATAGTGAAAAAAAATTGAAGATAAGTGAAAAGAAACAACCCTAACATTACCCACTTGTGCTACTATTGCTAAGCAGTTTTTGGATATCAAACGGACCTTTCGAGATGGTAATTTTAATGTGGTCGATTTACCTTTTTTGCTATCAGTTTCGCTATAGCACCTGCTGTTCTAGCTAATTGTCCACCTTTTTTAAGTATAATTTCTATATTATATATGGTTGTGCCTAAGGGCATATTGGTTGAAGTTGATTCTTCTTTTTTATCAATAAAAATCCCTTCCCAAACTATATAAGCTTCTTCTAAAACATACAACTTTCTAGATGTATACGATAATATCTAGACAGATGAAGTACCACATTAGTGGATATATTGGAACCTAAATCTGCTAAGGGGAAGAAAAGGAATGAACTGTGAAAAAAAAATGAAGAATAAGTTAAAAGAATAGCGAAGAATAAGTGAAGAGAAATAGAGTCATAAGTAAGGGGGAAAAAACAAAGGAAGAAAATAACAGTCACGCCAGCGCAAGGTCATTGCCAAGCAAGGGCCATTGACTACGATGGTACTACGTCACCTTATGAGAGAGCTAGTTGCGTACCTTACGTTATGGGAGGAGGAGGAGTGAAAGGAAGAAAATTACTTTCTATCCGATTTAAAATAAAAAAATAATTAAAAAATATTCATCGACAACGTCATAATCCTATCCACCCATTTAATAAAAAAATTAAAAGTAATATATCTTTTCAAAATTATTATTATAATTTTTATTTTTATGCTCTCGAATACTTAACTCCTCTCAAATACTTAACTTGTTTATCAAGTTTGAGATTCTAATCCTCTTGTTATTATGTGAGTGTTTATTAAACTTATAATAACTATAGTTAATATCAATATTGGAATTAGAATATTTAGAATAACAAAAATACGATAAGTCCTTTTCATACTATATTTAAATATTATATTATTCTGAACGAAGTGTCATTTTACTTTTTATCCAAACAATAATTATTAATATTTTATAAAATAAAAAATATATGGCAACATATTTTCATGCTTTTGGATTGGTGGTGACGTGCCATGATGAGTGAAACAGGGGAGCAGCGGCAGGCGGTTTCTTCTTCCTCCGCCCTTCGCTTTTGCGCCGTCGGTGCTCGCGCCTGACGTCACAAAGGCGACCCTGTCGCGCGTGGAGCAGGCATCGTCGCAGCATTTCCTGTTCTTGAATGGCTGGCTTCATTCCTCCCCTGGTGGCCCCGTCGCCATTGATGCCTTCTGCTCACCGCATCCAATGCCCCTGCATGCTTGTAAGCAGATACCGTCCAAGTCGCTGTTCCATCGCCGAATTGATGCTTCATGCACGCTCCTCGCGTACGTAACCACGTAGATGACGATCCACACTGCACTCCTCCTCGGAGTTGGCGCAAAATTTTCGCCCTTTTTCCGCCTAATTTGCGTGATGGATAGATAAGCTAGATAAATAGCATGGTCAAAGCTGAGCTTTTTCTGTGCCGGTGAATTGCCGGCTTTGCACGGGAAAGTGCAGCCACGATTAGATTGTCTGAGATCGCGGTCAAGTGAGGATTTGCTCCATTCACACAGAGAATCGCAATGCATAGCTGAGGAGATTGATGCAGCGTTTAGAGAGATTTATTTGCATATTTTTAGACATTAAGTACAAGAACAAGAACAGTGCTCTGTTTCGTTCTTGCTGAGGCTCTGCAACAACGACTCTGCGGCAGGCCGCTGCTTTCGTGTAGTTCTCGTCTTTGCCTGCTGCTGTGCATAAAGCTGCCACAACTGAGACAACATGCCATGAGAAAAGAAGCCACTTTGCTCTTGAAAAAGAATTTGTTGCTCCGCTAAAAACAATTTGGAATGGGATTAGATAAAGCGATGGATCATGAGGAGAGAGATGCGAGGATTTGGATTCGTTTACACTGTTTGGAATGGTAGAAAGGTTAAAAAGGGTATTTAGAGAGAGAGAGAGGGGTGAATCATGGCGTCCTCCATCATCGAAAGGTCGGTATCTTTATGGCGAAAAGAGAGAATAAAAAGATAAAAAGGAGCGCCCCGAATTCGACCACTCATGGCGATGCTGCTATAGTTTCGCGTGCTTCTTTGGCTGGCAACAAAAAATTCCACCTTTTTCTTCTAACGCATCTTGTGGCCCTCGGCCTCCTCTTCATCGTCAGCTCGACGACGAAACTTGCATTCGCATTCGCCGCCCACGTCACAATCTACCTCCTCATAGTCGATTGCTTGTTACTGTGGCCGTAATCTGTTTCTTCTTCTTCTTCCTGCGAACTGGGACAGTTTGGTCTCTTGCTACTTTGGCTGCTCTGGCCTTGGATTTTTCTGCGATTTTGCCTCTTTTCTGTTGGCTCGATGTGTGCTCTGTTCCTCAGCGTTCTTCAACTAAAAATGAAATTTTAATGCTCCATGCTTCACAAAGATGCAAATTTGACGACGTTGAAGGATTCTCTTCGGAGGGATTCAAAATGCGACAACAGTGGCTTGGCTCTCAGTCTTCACATATCTCACACTAGAAACTAGCTACTCTAATACTACAACTTGAAAATGTCTTCCATTAGTCTAAATAATGCAGCTGCACTGCTCGATGAAATGAAGCTGTTGCGAGAAGCTCCCAATAAGCCAAGTTAGTACCTTGCTCGCATATCATAACTCTTGCGTAATGTGTATCACTCTTGCAATTATCCAAAGCGTGTGCCTCTTTTACTTAGCTTTATGGTGTTCATCCTGGTGTTCTTGCTGTTGAAGCAACCAATTTGGGTCTTGCAGGCGCAAGAAAGGTGATAAACTCTGAGCTTTGGCATGCTTGTGCTGGGCCACTTGTATCATTACCCCAACCAGGCAACCTTGTCTACTATTTCCCACAAGGGCATAGCGAGCAGGTTAATTTCCTTCTGTCCTTAAATATTTTCAAAAGTTTCAACATCCATGATACGATCTATTTGCTCAAGAATCCATATGGATAGAACTTCAAGCTTTGTTTTCACTTAGTATTATTTCTAAAAGTTCACATTTACACAGCGTATAGCCACAATGAGACATGATCAGTTTTTTGTTGCTTCTAAAGTATTTTACAAACAAGTGTTTATTTCTTGAGTATTCTACTGGCACTCTGCTAGGTGACTGCATCGACTAGGAAAATAGCAAATTCACAGATCCCTGCCTACACAGATCTCCCACCTCAGTTGATGTGCCAAGTTCATAATGTTACATTACATGTGAGTGTAATTTGACTGAAGTTGTCAATCCACATCTTTTCAGAAAAAGAGTTATTTATATGCATTGTTGTTTCTGGCATCCGTCACAGGCCGACAAAGAGACTGATGAAATATATGCTCAGATGACACTTCAGCCTGTCAATTCTGTAAGATACTAACTTTTCATCATGGATTTTTTTAAATGTTGATCAGTGTGTTGCAATCTAAGAATCAATATCTTTGGCTGTTAGACGGTATCAAAAAATTAGAATCAATTTTTGCTTGTGTGATACCTTGTAAGAATTATTGCATGGTGAACTGATGATGAACAACTCATCTATATTATAGAAAAGTAAACCACTAGAATGCAACAACACATGAGTATTAGATTGTTCCTATTAGTTTCCTTCAAAGTTAGAGTTGTTCAGTAACACCTGAGAACACTTAGTGACATACAAGATGGCCTCAGAATGAAAGATTTAAAATGGTGGTATGGTCATGCCATTTTACAAAGTTCCTCAAACAACAATACATGAATTTGTTTTCCCATTTCAGGAAAGTGATGTTTTCCCCATCCCAGACCTTGGTTTTAGTAAATGTAAGCATCCATCTGAATTCTTCTGTAAGATTTTAACTGCAAGTGATACTAGTACACACGGTGGATTCTCTGTACCTCGAAGGGCTGCTGAAAAACTATTTCCACAATTGGTGAGTAGTTTGTGAATTCTTTGTTTCTATCATGTGTGCCTCTAAATCTGCTTTCTTTTTCCAGGACTATTCTATGCAACCTCCAAATCAAGAACTTATTGTTAGAGATTTGCATGATAACTCCTGGACATTTAGACACATTTATCGTGGTATGAAAATTGGTGTTTTGGGAACTTAATACAACTTCATTTTAAAGAAAAAAGTTTATGCAAAAACATCCTTTTTATCCTAATTCATGTTTTCTCTTGTATGCATGTTCTACTGGTATAGAGTTTTTATTCTCGTGCTGCTCTTCTTTCCAGGACAGCCAAAGAGACACCTTCTTACGACGGGATGGAGTCTGTTTGTGGGTGCAAAACGACTAAAAGCTGGTGATTCTGTATTATTTATCAGGTGAAATAACAATTTGCTCTCCTGTACAACGACTAGGACTAGTGGCATATTAAACATGTTACAATACAAATTGCTCTTATCCAAATAATCGAACGACTTGGTCATACGCTCAGTACTAGTAGAATATTTATATTGGAATCGGTCATTTATCATTAGACTTTTTTCTCAGCAATTCAATTTGAGAAAGTATGCCTCCGGATATAACAAGCAACTTTTGATTCATAGGGATGAGAAGTCTCAGCTACTCTTGGGTGTTAGACGTGCCAACCGAAAGCAAATATCCCTGCCATCGTCTGTACTCTCTGCAGACAGTATGCACATCGGCGTCCTTGCCGCTGCTGCTCATGCTGCATCAAGTCGGAGCCCATTCACTATATATTATAATCCTAGGTACAATGGCTTCCTCTTTGTCCATCTTTGCTACTATAAACTTCAATTCTTAGTTATTAGTCTTTATCTGAATTTTTCAGAGCATGTCCTTCAGAGTTTGTAATTCCTTTAACCAAGTTCCATAAAGCTGCATATACCCAAATATCAATTGGGATGCGATTTGGCATGATGTTTGAAACCGAGGAGTCAAGCAAACGCAGGTTCTTATCCTAATATAAGAAAGTCCAACTTTAGTTTCTAATACTCCTCATATAGTCAATGCTTAATACCTACACATACTTTTACTATGATTCGATGATGCATAACTTTTATTGGTCATGTTTATAGATACATGGGCACAATTGTAGGCATCAGTGATTATGATCCTCTAAGATGGCCTAATTCAAAGTGGCGAAATTTGCAAGTAAGTCAACTCTAATTCATTTTTGTTCTTGAAGTTCTTTGCATTTAGTAATTATATGGTGATGCAGTTCCCTTGTGCCTAATATTTGTGACTCATATAATTGTCAGGTAGAATGGGATGAACATGGTTATGGAGAGAGATCTGATCGGGTCAGTGTATGGGAAATCGAAACCCCAGAAAGCCTTTTTGCTTTTCCTACTGTAGCTTCAACTTTAAAAAGACAATGTCTTCCTGGATATGTAGGTAAGTTTTCATCTTTTCCTAGTGTAGCTTCAACTTCAAAAAGACAGTGATTTTGGATAGAGATCCAAATCACCCTGCATGAAAGACAAAGTCTTCATCTTTTTTCACCACCGGTGTTATGTTCATCTTTTCTCTTTAATTCTTTCATATTAATTTGATGAAATTTGTTGTCTAATAATTTTCTCATGTTTGATAGAATGAGATTTTTCTCTATAAGCTAACATCTTTGTCCTTTCGTCATGCACTTTGATTTAATAAGATCCTGATTGTCCTTGTATTTTGTAGGTCCTGCAATAAACAGGCATCTAGGAAATCTGAAAACCTTACCGAATCCAAACAGCAATGGGAACATCGATCCACAAAACTTTGCCGGCATTGGTCCAGAAGTATTTCTTAGGTTTCTCGATAAGTCATGTAATCCTAACTACAATGGTCTGCTTGGGCACCATCCATCAATATATGCCAATATATTGCAAAATGCCAGAAGTAATGAATTTTACAGAGACATAACTATGCCGGCTTTAGGGACTGCAAGAAATCCTACTAAGCAAGTGGTTGGTACCGCAGCAATTCAACAGAAACAGCATTCCCATCTGCAGCAATCGATGTTTGTTTCTGGAAATGTAATGCCACAAGAACATAGTTCGATGCCCCAGGGTGTTGAATCAGATTTTTCTAGAACCAATGTTACTTCACTAGTATCGAGCCCTGAAGAAGCCCTTCCAGCAGAAGATGAACAAAAGTTTCATGATCATGATGCAGAGGGTGTGAATCCAAATAACCCACAAAGGAGTGAAAGTAGATCGTTACATGAATCCGTTTGTCAGCAAGCGATAGTGTCTGTGGAACCGACTGTTGAATTGGAAGAGAAATCAGAAAACATGGTCAAAACAGATTCCGGTGACATACTAGAATGCCTGGAAGAGTTTGTGAAACATCAAAATGAAGAAAATTCAACAGGTTCTGGCTCTTTCAGTGATCACAGGAATGCTGATCATGTACCCTTAAATCAAGATTTACAGGTGACAGAACAAGGTCATGGCAAATTTGTTCATAAGCAGCATAATGAAACTTTAGCATCGGCTTCACACGGGTTTGATGCAACACAATCATCAGACATCACTACCTTGAATAACTTATTTCTGCATCATGACTACCCGCATCATGTCTCGGGCCATGATGATTGGATGATGCAGCATTCCTATCTGCAACCCTTCGTAGGTTCGTCAAAGAAACTGGAATTTCCTTACATGAGCATCAAGCCAGATTCCTATGTATCTTCTACCGGAAATGGCACAACTTGCTCTACGGATGTATCTTTTATAGCCGATCCCCGTGCTTTTGAGCCCATTCAGACATTTCAGCTTCCATGCATTTCAGATTCGCAGACCCCTCAGCGCTTCACAACTAATAATCAAGAATATTTAGGCAATCAATTGAACTCAATTGATGATGAGCTAGTTGTCCAAGGTATTTTATCGTCTGAGGTTCAAGGAGAGTGTAGTATCATGCATGGTATATCCAACTCATGCGGAATTATGGACTTATCGGAGGAGAGCAACAACCAGAGCAATGCAATTAGCAATCTTCATGTTCCAATTATGGCCATAGAAGGCCTGAATAACTTGGGGTCTTCAGAGTTTCATATTCCTCCAGTGATGCCCCTTTGCAATTTCACTTCAAATCATGAAACAATATCTCAGATTACTTCGTCAAGAATGACAGATTCAGCCTTTTCTCTACAAGACATCCCTGACAGTTCCGCAGGGACTTCAACCGGCAGCATGGCAGCGAACGATTACAACCTGTACCGAGGATCTAGGAAGCAAACATGTCAACAACCTTTAAGAACATATACTAAGGTGAAACAACTAGTGCTCAAACTAAACTACTAAAATCCAAATGGACCTTTTTGTTTTCTCCCTTACATGTTATTCATCTATGCTGAACAGGTTCAGAAACTTGGATCGGTTGGAAGGTCCATTGACGTGATGCGTTTCAACAACTACCATGAATTGAGATTGGCCATATCGTGCATGTTTGGATTAGAGGGACAACTGGATGATCCACGAAGCTCCGAGTGGAAGCTTGTGTATGTGGATTATGAAAATGATGTTCTCTTGGTTGGAGACGATCCATGGCAGTATGCACTCTTCAATCTTTCTCTTGCAACTATCAATTGTCACTAATCATGCTAAAATAATCACTTGCATTCTCATCACTTCAGATACTGATCATACACAAGCTATTGTTACTTTTAATTGCTCAAGCATCAGATTTTTGTTAACTTTATGTCCGGTTCATGAAATATTCACACATAAAAGGAGTTACTGCTTATGAAAAAATATTCATGTGTGTGCTTGTAGGGAGTTCATCAACTGTGTTAGATGCATCAGAATTTTATCACCTTCTGAGGTACAACAGATGAGTGAGGATGGCTTGCAGCTTATGGATGGTATTGCGTAAACTATCAAGTAAACAGATACATATTGAACAAGAAATCAGAATCCTTCTGACTTTATTATTAGGAATTCTTTTTCATCCACCTTGTATATTACTGTCATTTTTTCCAGGGTTTAAGGAATGCTTGTTAGAGAGATACATGTATTGAGGCTTGAATGATGGACAAATTGTATGGAATGGGGGACTTGGTGATAATGTTGTTAAGCTTAGAGATCCATTTAATTATAGTTAGTGTGTGTTTAAGATGATCTCACACTTATCGCAAATGATTATCTTCCTTGCGTATTAACTAAATCTTCATTCAGTTTGTGTTTACCCTCAAAGACTGAAACAAAAATAACAAAAGTTGTTCTTCTAGAG
Organism: Kaempferia galanga; assembly: GCA_037974795.1. Lineage (NCBI taxonomy): Eukaryota > Viridiplantae > Streptophyta > Magnoliopsida > Zingiberales > Zingiberaceae > Kaempferia > Kaempferia galanga. The sequence goes on from JBBPFP011263454.1 coordinate 8,651, forward strand.
GGCGGATTCAGTTTTTTGTGCAGGATTGGAATTGGTAAGGCAATTTTAAAATTCTTTTATTTTTTTATTAGAATTTAAAATTTGAAAAGTTAAATGACACAATTTAAAAATAATTTTTAACGCGTTTAAATTTAAGAGGTGAATGATGCAAAATAAGAATTTTTATATTTAAATTATGATCTAATCATTTTAGTGATTTCTTGGTATTGATTGATTTTTAAGAAGATAATGTGAAAAATGAGATGAAATGAACTATAAATACAGTAAGAATTTGAATTCTAGAGTTTAGTTTTAGTTAATCAAACTATTCTTTTTTATTTTTATATTTAATTTGTAGAAATTATGTAAGTGCTATTTTATTTATTGACAATTTAACAAAGAGCATAGCCAGTTTTAGTTTTTCCCCAACCCGCGTAGGTATTTTGGAAATATCCAAATCGTGTAGCTGCCATGTGTGAAATCCCCATTTTACTCTTTCGATGTGCTTCCGGAGTAGAGATTAAAAGAAAGTTTGAGGCATGTCATTGAACCACTTACATATTTTTTTGTAAACAAAAATCCTAAGACTTACTCATGCTTCATCACCAAATTCCAAAACCTTAGTTCTCACCGGTGAAAACGACGTAAAAGACAACTTTTACTTCACCGGGCAGCTCTATTTAGTGCTCATCGATGCTTTCACTAGGCGAGGTCACGCCTCATCGACGAAACCTTGAACAGTAGGTCTCAGTGCTTTACCGGCGACTACGTCATTCCCCATTAGCACAAGACTTCCATCCCTTCTGCTAGTGTTTGTTCCCCAGAAGAATCAGTTCTGAGTAAATGGCAACCGAATGCTACAATATTGATAATATTTGAAATCACAAAGAATCTATCATCTTCACAAGTGAAATAATTTTATCAGATACAAAATGTAAGTGAAATATGTATGCTTAGTTTAAGTTTCTTTAAGAAAATTAATGTGATTGAATTGGTAGAAGCATTATGATAATGGTTGTTAATCCAATTTAGTGAAAAATCTGCACTACAATATCTTAGTACCATCATGAATGATGTTTACAAATCCTTTGAGGTGTACAATAAATTACTAGGGCGACTAGTAGACTAAATTTAGTTTATGTTTACGTATGTTAAATTTATCAAAATGAATTGGCTAAAAAGTGTTAGTTTGAATGTTTTTTGTTTGTTCAATTACAAAAGTCGATTTATTTTTTTTTATATACTATAAAAATGCAAACATCTACATCAATAGCTAGAAAAAAGCTACATTGGATCAGTAAACTGGGTCATTTTATAGATTTCTTTCGTTAAACTTTCCTAAAGGGTAAGGATAAGGGGAAGGGAAAAGAGGATTCATGAGTGAAACTATTTGAAAACCACATTAGCATTATAAGCAATAGCCCCTTTGTGTCTTTCTTGAGCATACCGAAAATTCTACTTAGGAAATTGCTAGTTAACTTCTTTAAGAATTAGGATTCTGATGGTAAAATTTCACAATGTGGATGTACCCTTCACAACCAAATACATAACACTATTGCTCGGAATCCCAAATTGAGACATGTATGTAAAGATGAATTGGAAGGTTGTTTTGGAAAATTGTATACTAGATATTTGCAAGGAAAGAGCTAGATGGATCTAAATTAGAAGACTTAATAAAAAAAAATTATCTCTGTATGGATTCAGATGTGAATGTTAGGTTGTTTTGTAAATTTTATATTTTGTATATTTT
>JBBPFP011263561.1:0-10377 GCA_037974795.1 Kaempferia galanga
CATGACTGGTTCGTCACAAGCGGAGTTATCAAATAAACAAAAAAAACAAATAAGTTTGAAAAACAAATAAATCAACATGCTAAATAAACAAAAAAAACTTTTAAAACAAATAAACAAGTTTGAATTATTAAAGTCAATAACCATGCAAACAAGCAAAAGTTTCAAACAATCAAACAAATTTGAATTGAGAACTCGATAACATCTAAATGAACCAAGCTTAAGACAAGTTTGAATTGAAAGTTTGATAACATCTAAGCAAACCAAGCTCAAGCTCATCAAAAATAAACCAAGCCAAGCTTTAACAATCATTTCAAAGGCTTGGCTCATTTTAGGCTCAGCTTGGTTTGGTTCAGTTACCTTATCAAACAAGCTTAAACACCCCAAAACTTGGCTCGGCTCGGCTCGGCTTGTTTACAACCCTAGGTTTATGTTTGTATTGATTAGCGGTATCAGTTTGGATGTTGGCTTAATTCTTACAAAGAGAAGCTTATTTAGTTACTCGAGAAAGATACATGTTATTCAATTTAAACAACCGTTGTAAGTTTGTAACATTGAAACAACAACTTATGATCACTTATCAGTTTTCTCTAATTTATTAACCTTTGCATATCCTTTCTTTTTGTAAAAAAAAAATCTAGCCAAATGTATTTTCCTACTTTTAATTAATTTAATTGTTAATTGGTTTTAGTTTACTTATGGAACTAGTAGTAAAATATATTTTACATAGTATTAACCTTTTAATTAGAATTTTGGTTGCAATTTTCTCAGTTACAGGCCTCAGGATTTGTGTTCAGAGAAATCTTGGGGTTCAGAGATGGCTCTTCTGCAAAGCAGAGAAAGAAATTCTAGTTCAGCAAGTGTCCAAAAAGGACTTGGTTGGTTTAGAAACAATACTCTATTTAAATATATGACAAATTCATCTGCGGAGGAGCCTTCCAAAGTAAAAATTCTAGATCCTCAAGGACAATTTCTCCAGAGGTGGAATAAAATATTTCTCATAACTTGCGTGATCGCAGTGTCAGTAGACCCCTTCTTCTTCTACATCCCAGTTATTAAAGATGGCAATAATTGCCTTTATTTACATAAGAAGATAAAGATCACTGCGAGTATACTGCGATCTTTCGTAGATAGTTTCTACTTACTCCGTATCTTATTTCAATTTCGAACTGGTTTCATCGCTCCTTCATCTAGAATATTTGGACGAGGTGTTTTGGTTGAAGATTCGTTCGCTATTGCCAAGAGATATTTATCATCACATTTCATAATTGACATTCTTTCAATTCTTCCACTTCCTCAGGTATCATATTAATTTGTGTCCTATAACTTTTATATTAAACATGACTTATTTACATATAAATCTTGGTGAAACTGTATGCTAAAGTGTAAAGTTGGTGGGATAGTGAATCACATCTGGCAGTTTGCATTGTATGTTATAAGAATAAAGTTTGCATTGTATGTTATAAGGATAAAGTATAGAATACTAACATGATTTTTGGTGATTCTTGTTTCTTCTTTTAATTTATGTCAGATTTAATGACTGGATCTTATTTTTCCCCGTATTGTTATTTGCATTCACAGAGAGAATAAATCCATCCTGTTGATATGGTTTAATTATTTCTCTCCTTTGTTCAACAACCATCTTGATGAAATGCATAGCCTTGATTGCTTTCAATTAGCATCCTTAGTTTCATGTGGATAGGGGCATATGACTTAAGAAAGAGCATAATTTTGGAAATTTCTTGTTCTTATTAAGATAAAGTCATTTGTTTTTATATGTTTTCCTCATATATCCCGCTTTCTATGCCTTGTTTCTTGCTTATGGAGGCTTGACCTGTTTCACAATTAAATGTTTACCTACTGCTGTGGATGACGGCTGAACTCATATGTTAACCACATAAATCCAATCTCAATATTCATGTACAAGAAACCATAGGATGACTCCTGGTGTTAGTCACCTCCCAGCCTTGTGCTTGCTATGTTGTGAATTCTGATATCCCTAGAGGACTATTCTGCAAATTTTAAGTCCATTATAGTTTCTTATTTATTTTTTTTTTTTACAAAAAGTGAGACCTTGTTTTTTAGATAAGTCAATTGAGGTCCTTATTTTCTTTTTCCACCATAGTTAACAATATGGTGGAAGTAAACTTTATGGTAAATCAATGAGGGATAGCTTTGAATCACTACGTGAGGTTGTGTTAGTTTGATGGAATAGAAGGAAATAGAATAAGGGATGACATGACATGAAAAAACAGGAGGAATGCTTCGTTTCCATCTTGTACTTGATTTAACTAGTTTTGAGTGATTTCAGAGAATAAATCATAGCATAATGAGAGATAATTTGCCTTCGCCCAAAGGACCCTAAACTTCTAAAAAAGTTCTATTGCACACTAAATGTGGTCATTTTGCAAAACGTGAAATGCATGGCAAAATGAAACTTTACTATTAAATGGTTTTATTTAAAAAATATCTTAAATTATTAGAAAAATATTAAGGGGGTGTTTGGTTTGAGTCATTTTCGTTTTCATTTTCTAGAAAACTGTATTTTTCTATTTTTTGGAAAATGACTTTTATATATTTCTAGCTTTCCAGAAAATGCTCTCTGTATTTTTAGAAAACAGATATGGAAAATACAAACCAAACACGTTTTTAAGAAAATCGTATTTTCTCATTTTCCAGAAAATAGAAAACACACAAACCAAATACCCCCTAAGTTATTAGAAATATTGATATTAAAGTATCTTCACAAAATTTGAACAATTGGTATCTAGACAGATGCAACTTTTGAAACTACCAACATGATATAAATATTTGTGTGTAAATGTTTTCTGAACTTTGATATCTTTTCTATTTTTGCTAAAATATATAATATCATTAGTTTAACTCATCTAATTTACGCTTTGATTCTTTTGACAATTGATCACATGTTTTTATCTGCACAGATGATGATCCTGATCATAATGCCCAGGCTTGAAGGAACAGAACTCTTGAATGCAACACATGCGTTCATGCGTATTGTTGTATTACAATATATTCCACGACTTCTTAGGATCAGACCATTGTATCTTGAATTCACTAGGTCTGCTGGTATGATTACAGAGACAGCTTGGGCTGGAGCTGCTCTTAACCTTTTCCTTTATATGCTTGCCAGCCATGTAAGTTAATAGAAAGTCTTGAACTTTGTTGTCAACTTTTGGATGATGTTTAAAGAGTAATTTTTGAGGGAACAGCAATTCAATGTGACTTTCTGCCTTCCAATTTTAGTGTTGTAGATACCTTTGCTGCTTGATGGTTGAGTCTAAGTTTTCTCCTCTAACCCCGCTTTTTTATCATTTCATTCTGGATAAGTTCAGAGATTTAGTGAACTTGTTGTAGGCCAATGAAACAGGAAAAGTGATGCAATATGAAGTAATTTTTACCAAATAACCTGAGCAGTACTGTATGCCATGCTATATCTAAATGATTAGAGCAGCATGTGACATTATCAGATGGGTTAACCAGGTGCACTGCACCTTGAGGAGCATCAAGTGCAATGATGGTGAAATTTTTCTTGAAACTAGCATTTTTTTCACTATCATTGGAAATAAGTGTACTCCTCTTTCATGTTTTCATACACGTTTTAGTTGGGAATAGTAAGAATTCTTTGAATATTTGGTACATATATTCTTTCTAAGGGTATTTAAGTTATTTTTTGCTGATTCATCTTGATTGCAACATGTTGTTGTATTTTGCTTTAAGGTCCTGGGAGCTTCATGGTATTTGCTTTCTATTGAACGTGAAGATGCATGTTGGAGAAAAGCCTGTGGCCGTAATAATGGTTGCGAAATTGATTCTTTAGTCTGCAGGCAACAGAACACCCAGAACAATAATTTTTTGGCAGCTGATTGCCCTACTAGCAGTACTCAAAATCCCCCTCCCTTTGACTTTGGAATATATCTACCAGCTCTCAAAAATGTTGTTCAATCAGAGAAATTCTTGGAAAAGTTCTTTTATTGCTTTTGGTGGGGACTTCAAAATTTAAGGCAATCTACAACTTTCCCTATTCTGATATGCGAAATCCTGTGTTGTTTCTGCAATTTCACACATATCTACCATCTGTCCATGACTATCGTGTTAATCATCTATTTATGCATAAGGCATAATGTGTGAATTTCTTCTTACATAACCATACAATGTTTTCTACCTCAGTCATTCAAACTTGGAGTATTATAGATCTTTTCAATCATGCGACAAAATTGGTTCTTATTTTTATTTACTTTACCCAATTTGGTTTCATCGTACCTCAGAAATTGCATTTGACATTCAGATAACAGATATGTTGTATTTTTTTATGTTAATATCATACATCACCATCACTAACGGAACCTAATTGTCATGTTGTCTTCTTCATATCTAGTTAATATTTCATATATTTAGATTCATTTGTCATGGTAAGTCACAATGCATTAAGGTTTATCATATTTATTTATTTTGTGTATGAAATGTTGCTAACTTGCAGTTCTCTTGGACAAAACCTCAAGACAAGCACTTTCATATGGGAGAATTTGTTTGCAATTTTTGTTTCCACCTCCGGTTTGGTTCTGTTTGCACTGCTGATAGGAAACATGCAGGTATAGCATTTAAGCATTTAGTTGGATACCAATATCTTGTTATTTGTATTGGGAAAATTATGGTTTCTATCTTCTACCTTTGGATTTAGAGATATTTTTTTTGTTTACCAAGGTAAGCCGGTCTCTTTACAAATTGAGACTATATTTTTGAGCTCTTCTGTTTTCTCGTTTTAGCCTATTTTTTAGCTTGTTCCCTGGACACATATCAACTTACTCGGTCTTAGTGCACTTATTGATTTTGATTTGTATTTTCTGTTTCCATGTCCCATCAAGCAACTTTCAATGTGGCGGTGTTCTATAGTCGCATGAATTTCCATGATTTCGTTGGATAATTGTAGATTCAATATCAATTTCATGTAATCAATTAATTTAGTCTTTCAATACCTTTCTCTACAATGAGATATAGAACAGGGTTTACTTCTATGAACTTCTCGGACAGTATGGTCTACATTCAATTTCACAGGTGTTCTTGAAATGATGGGGTTACTAAGGTTGATTATATTTCACTTGTTCCAGTGAGTTGAGTATCCAAATAAATTGCTGTAGACTAGCTTTCTATCAAAAATACTTTCCTATACGTTGATTGAACTTGTTTTTGTCCTATGTAATTTGACAATTGTCATCCCATTCAGTAAATTCACAATCACTTTTTTTCCAGACGTATTTGCAATCTACCACTTTGAGAATAGAAGAGATGAGAGTGAAAAGGAGAGATGCAGAACAATGGATGTCACATCGGTTGCTTCCTGAGGATCTAAGAGAGCGAATACGCCGTCATGAGCAATACAAATGGCAAGAAACAAGAGGGGTAGATGAAGAGTGCCTTATTTACAACCTTCCTAAAGACCTTCGAAGAGATATAAAGCACCACCTCTGCATAGCACTTCTCAAGCGGGTAGGATGGCTAAGATTGTTTCTCTCTTTCATTTCTATTTATTGAGTCCTCATCTAGATTTTTTTTTTCTTCACTGCATTCTTGATATACAGCCTAAAGAGATCAAAATTAACTTTACTAGCTTATAAATAGTAAATATTATCCTTCTGTCAATCCATTCCAAAATAACTTAGAAGGAATATTGAAATTTACTGCAGCATATACTGAGTTACTGGTAACTGGAACAGAGAAGCTAGTGAATTGAAATAGTCTAAATAAATCAAAAACAACTTAGTGACTTATAAGCAGCACATGTTATCCATCTGCCAATTCTTTGCAAAACAATTGAGAAAAAATATTGAACTTTATTGTAGCAAATTACTAACTAGTAACCGGACAAGATTGCATCGATTTTATCATACCAAAGATATCCTAACAGTATGTTTTTTCTTTGACATACTTACCTTTTCATTGTTCAAAGATAATGTTCTGATTTGGGTATTAGGGAAAGTTGGGTGTGTGATTTCTCAAAATGCCAAAATGGTTATTGTCCCAATCAGTGAGTGTAAAATATTTTCTTCCCAAAATTATATAGTGTTTCTTGTAGGTTCCGATGTTTGAGATAATGGACGATCAACTGATGGATGCCATGTCAGACCGCCTCAAACCAGTTCTCTTCACTGAAAACAGTTGCATTGTCCGCGAAGGAGACCCGGTCAATGAAATGCTATTCATCATGCGTGGAAAGCTAGAGAGTACAACCACAAATGGTGGGAGAACTGGCTTCTTCAATTCAGACATCCTCAAGGATGGAGACTTTTGCGGAGATGAGCTTCTCACCTGGGCTCTCGACCCCAACATCCACACCAGCCTCCCAATATCCACGAGGACAGTAAAAGTGCTCACTGATGTCGAAGCTTTTGCCCTGTTAGCCGACGATCTGAAATTTGTTGCTTCCCAATTCAGAAGGTTACACAGCAAGAAGCTGCAGCATACGTTTAGATTCCATTCACAGCAGTGGAGAACATGGGCTGCTTGCTTCATACAGGTAGCTTGGCGCAGATACACAAAAAGGAAGCTCGAGGACTCTCTACATGAAAAGGAGAAGTTGCTGCAATCAGTAATGGTGGGTGATGGTGCTTACTCATCGAGTCTTGGTGCTGCATTATACGCTTCGAGGTTTGCTGCAAACATGCTGCGGGGATTGCGACGAAATACGAGTAAAGCTCGTCCCATGATATTTATTCCGAAGCCAGCGGAGCCAAATTTTTCTGTGGAAGAACATTAGTTAATTCTAGTCTTGAATTCCACTCTGCTGCCGACTAGTTTGATGGCATATTTTGGGTATATTTTGAAGAGTGTAGCAAATTATGCTGTATATAACTAGTTTGAATAGGCCAGTGTAAGATAGTTAATTCCATTGTGTGGTGAAGTATATGTACAGGTAGTCAGGTTATTTAGCGGTTAATGCCAACTCGAACGGCAGAAGATAAGAAATGCAAGTGTAGATGTGGGATTCTCCTGTAAGTTGTGTTTTGTTTGGCTTCTTTTAGGCACATTTCTGAAACTACTGCAGAATCAGGATTTTGTGAAACTGCTTATTTTAGATTATCGATGACCGAAATGCCTCAGAGAATTGGCTTTCTTACATGCGATGAATATGTCGTGATAGAGGCTTATGTTTCTATAGCTGATAGATCTTCCTAATCATACTTTCTGTGCAGGCTGCAATTGTGTGGAAGCAGATTCGATCCAACTCAAAGCCCTCTGCTTCCTCAATCTCTTGCACTGCATCTTCCCCTTCAGCTCATCGAACCTAGTCCAAACGCCTCTTTCTCCATAAACCTTTAGCATCGTTGAGTAGATGATTGGATGGTCCTTCTGCAATCTTTGCATTGCCTTCGCTGCAGATAGCCCATGCTCCAAGTCTGAATGCAAGCCACAGGCAGTGAGAAATGCTCCCCACACCGCGATATCGGCTTCGAAAGGCATTGTCTTGATCAGGTTCTCTGCTTGCTCAATGTTCCCTGAACGCCCAAGCAAGTCCACCATGCATCCATAATGCTCCAACCGCGGCTCGATGCAAAATTTCGTCTCCATAGAATCGAAGTAATGCACACCTTCATCTACTAGTCCACCGTGCACGCAAGCCGTCAGCACGCAGACAAAGGTGATGGGATCAGGTCGAATTCCTTGCTCGATCATCTTTTGGAACTCTTCCAGTGCTCTCGTAGATAGGCCATTCTTGGCGTAGCATCCAATCATGGAGTTCCACGAAGCCACGTTTCGGGTTTCGCACGAGTCAAAGGATCGAGCCGCATAGCTCACGTCGCCGCACTTGCCGTACATCTCGACCAGGGAGGTGGACAGGACGACGTCCCACTGCGATAGAGACCTCGAGATTTGCCCGTGGATTGATTGCCCGAAATGGAGGGAGCCTCCGAGGGCGCAGGCGGCGAGCACCGTGGCGTATGTGAATTGGTTTGGGCAGACATCGGAAAGCCTACGCATCCGGATGAACAGAGTTAGAGCTTCTGCATGCTGCTCGTTTCTCTGGTATCCTTTGATCATCGATGTCCACGTGATGACATTCCTCTGCGGCATCTGATCGAAGTATCTTCGCGCCTCGTTCAGCTTGCCATTGTCGATGCATCCATTGATCATGGTAGTCCAAGCGACCACATTTTTCACTGGCATTGTCTCGAACACGTGCTCTGCATCCTCGAGCTTTCCAAGCTCCATGTATCCGGAGATCAGCGAAGTCCACGACACTGAGTTCTTGACCGGAATGTCTCCGAATGCTCGACGCATGGAAACTGGGTCCTCCAGACTCGCATAGCCACCGACTAGTGCAGTCCCGAGAATGGAATTGAGAGGGGCGAGGCCAGCGCGAATAGCCATCGAATGGAGCTGGGGAATGAGGTTGCTGGATGGAATGGCCGCAACCATGGTCGTCAGCGTTGCCCCATTCGGACTAACACCGGAACGTAGCATCCGTAGGAAATGCTGGAAGGCCAGCAATGGACGCCCGGTGCGCCTGAAGGCGGAAAGAATGATGTTCCACGAGACAGTGTCTCGGTGTGGCATTTCGTCGAACGTCTCGTGGGCGATGTAACCGGAGAGCACGAGGTTCCACGAGGTGGTGTCTGTGAGGTGAGAGTTGCTGCGAAATGCTTCGACGGCATCAGTCAGCCGGCGGTGGCGGAGATGGTGGAGCAGGACGGAGTTCAACTGGGCGGAAGACATGAGTGGCGGTTAAGTTGATTCAACAGTCGCACAGAGAGCAACACCATTTACACGTTGCTTCAGATTCACGATAGAAAGCAGGATTATATCATAGTCGATCGAACTAGCATTTTGTTGATAAGATAATCAGAGCTTCTTCATGTGTTCGACAACATCAGTGAAGAAGTACTGCAGGGAGAGTGCAACGCTAACTGCCACAAGGACAACGATTCCTGCAAAAACAATTCAATTTTCATATCCCGGCGAACTATTTTCTCGTCCGAATGATGCGTGAATTTCATCTGGTTTGAACTCACCGGATTGAGCGAGTCTCGCTGAGCTTTGCCTTTCTTCGACCTCGCTCTCGTCCGAAGAGACTTTGAGCTGCAAGCTCATGGACAAAACCACCAGCCCACTCCCAAGCTTCTCCCTCACGACCCTCTCGCGCATGTCCAGCGACAAAAGCCCACTACCTCGGTCGACATAATCCTCCACCACCACCTTCACGAGAAGGAGAACGCCGCCCCAGAGCACCAGCGAGGCCACCTGACGCAGCCTTCTTGATGCAGCGAACCCGACGTAAAGGAGATCGACAATGGATGCAAAGGCATAGAAAGGCAACCACAAATACCAATCTGATAAAAAAGAAGGGACGACGACTTTCCTGAATCTGTATATATATATAATCTGGTTCTGACGAGGAGAAAGGGACAGGAATTTGCTTGCCTGGATCGTTAAGCTGAACAGATGCAGAGTAAGCAAAGAGGATGCTCATGAAGATCGAGCAAGCGGAGAGAACGGGAGGCTGCAGGGCGATCCTTGTCATTCTCGTGGGGATGTTTTTGCCCTGCATCAGTCGTTGCAAGAGGAATAGGGAGATCGAGGATTCAATGAAGATGGGAAAGAAGAAACAAAAAGTCAACTGATTACAAAATTTGATATTCCCCGTATGTTTTAATAATTAAAATTAGATATAAAAAAGGTGTTCACTGCTATCTTCCAGCTGAAACGGCCCCAACTGCTCGAATATTTCAAGGCAACCAGAGTCGAGGTTCCCTCGTTTATTTTCCAAGGCATCTTTCATTGTCTGGCTGAATCTGAAACACACAATGAGAGTGCAATACTGAGAAGATGTCTTTCTTCGTCTTCAGCACCCTACGGATTCCATTCTAAGCTAACACATATGAGATAAATTATGGGAGCTAACTATTAGGATAGGGGACAGTACATACGGAAGACTTTTTACTTTGTTCCACCTAGTTTCAAATCCCAGACTTTATGATGACAACACCGCATACAATAGCTACTAGTCCAACCTGTAAAGTCGATGTCATCCCCATTGTTTTCCATCGTGTGGCAAAAGGTGATTCGTTCACCCTAGTACCTCTGCCAATCAATCCCTGAGCTAACACGGAGGAGGTAAATCATAAATAGTTATTGATCGTTAGTGTAAATAATTAAGACATGGGAAAGACACGACCAAACGTATCGACTTTTTCATATCTTAACTATTGCAAAGTCCAGAAGGAACCATCTTTCCCATCGTGCTCTACCTAATCGCTGCCTTCGTTATTGTGCTTGTACGAAAATTCAGGAGCAATACAATAGAAAAAGAGTGTACAAGCTTTGACCTCGATAGCTTTTGCTTTTGCTGAAGCTTCCATGAAGCTG
>JBBPFP011263670.1:0-10377 GCA_037974795.1 Kaempferia galanga
TTTGGATGTAGTGTTAAATAGGTAAGAGTTCCTACAACATAGGTTGGATAAGAACAATTATGATAGGAAAACTAATAGTCTAAGATTTGAAACATGGAATATAGAAACCCTCGCTAGTAAATTAATGGAGGTAGTAGGTATGATGATTAGGGGAAGAATTAGTATTTTGTGTCTTCAAGAGACAAATTGGGTAGGCGAGAAGACAAAGATGATAAAGAACTTGGGTTTTAAGTTATTGTACACAGGAAAGAGTAAAACAAGAAATGGAGTAAATATTGTTGTAGATAGTTTATTAAAAGATAAAGTTATAGGAGTAGTTAAAAAAGGGGATAGAATTATAACCCTTAAGATAATAGTGGCGAAAGGAATTATGAACATAATTAGCGTATATGCACCGCAAGTAGGATTTGATGAAACTACCAAATCAAGGTTTTGGGACGACTTAGATGAAGTATTACAAAACATTCTGCCAAATGAAATGATTTTAATAAGAGACGATTTAAATAAACATATCGGAATGAAAAATGAGGAATATGAGAGGGTACGTAGGATTATGAGTTTAGAACAAGAAATGAAGAAGAAAAAACTATATTAGATTTTGCGATAGCATATGACATTATATTAGCTAATACATTTTTTAAAAAAAAAAAGAGAATAACACTTAGTCATGTTCAAAAGTGGAAATAATAAATCACAAATTGACTTTCTTATAATTAGGAAGAAAGATAGAAAGATTTGTAAAGATTGCAAGGGCAATCTTAACTACTTAACTTAGATTATGAGTGTTGGATATACATTTCAAGTATAATATCAATAAAAAGAAAATATATATGACTCTTAAAATTAAGTTGTGGAAGTTAAAGGATGTGAAGCAAAATATATTTAAGGAGAAGGTAGGAAGGTGAAATATATGGTGACTCTAATACGACATGAGATAAGATGGAATTAATATGGAATATAGTAGCTAAGAGTGTACTCGGTGAGTCAAAGGGGCATGCACTACTAAGGAAATTTTGGTGGTCGAATGAGAAAGTACAAGAGAAAGTGAAGGAAAAACGAACAACTTATGAAGAATTATATATTTGTAAGAATGAAAAAAGATGTTGAGAAAGAAGTAAATGAAGCAAAGAATGAAATTTTTAAACGATTATATCAAAAATTGGATACAAAGAAGGAGAAAGAAACATTTATAGAATAGCTAAAATGAGAGAAAGGAAGACAAGAGATCTTAGCCAAATAAAATATATTAAAAATGAATGCAATAGGGTACTAGTAAACAATTGAGAAATAAAAGAGCGGTGGAAGAGGTATTTTCATCAAATTTTTAATGAAGGTTTAGGTGACCAACTTAAGTAATTTAAGTAGCTCAAATGAGTATAGAAATTTAAATTTTTATTGTAGAATTCAAACTTCAGTAGTAGAACAAACTTTAAATGGGACGCACAATAAAAAAGATGATATTCCAATACAAGTATGGAAGTGCCTAGGAAAATAAGGTATAGAATGACTTACAAAATTATTTAACCTGATATTGAAAACGAAAAAACATCTAATCAATAAAAGATAAGTACTCTAGTTCCCTGATATAAGAATAAGGGAGACGTACAAAATTGTACAGACTATAGGGATATTAAACTAATGAATCATACCATGAAACTTTGAGAAAAAATAATAGAAAAAAGATTAGGGAAGGAGACCGACGGTGACCGAAAATCAATTTGGGTTCATGCCTAGAAGGTCGACAATAGAAGTTATTTATCTTCTTAAACAACTAATTGAAAAATATTGGGAGCGAAAACAAGATCTACGCATGATATTCATTGTCTTAGAAAAAGTTTATAATAGAGTTCTAAGAAAAATTATATGGAGAATTCTAGAAAAGAGAAGTGTTAGCGTAACATATATTGAACTAATTAAGGATATGTACGCTGATGTAATGGCCAAAGTAAAGACGTCAGGTGGAGTAACTGAAGTATTTTCAATAAAGATAGGGTTACATCAAGATCAATTATAAGTCCTTATTTTTTTACACTAATTATAGACGAACTGACCACATACATTCAAGACAGTATCGTGGTCCATATTGTTTACAGATGATATTGTTTTAGTAGATGAAACACGTGAAGGAGTAAATGCTAAACTAGAATTTTGGCGGGAAATACTAGAAGGGAAAGGTTTTAGACTTAGTAGAATAAAGACAAAATATATGTAATTTAAGTTTAACAATATTAGACGTAATGAGACAATTGTTAAGATAAAAGATGACGAGTTGTCTAGAATTGAAAGCTTTAAATATTTAGGATCATTTTGCAAAACAATGGAAGGATTGAGAGAGATGTCTTATATAGAATACAAGCAGGATGATTGAAATGGAGGAGAGCGTCGGATGTTTCATGTGATCATATAGTACCTTTAAAACTTAAAGGAAAGTTCTACAAAACTGCTGTTAGACCTGCTATGTTGTCGTAATACAATACTAATTATTCTCCTAATTATCATATCTACTACATTCATTGATTGAGCAGTGAGGGTTCTTATGTTCCATGTTCCACGTCTGAGAATATTAGTTTTTCTATAATATTTGTTCTTATCCAATGTATGGTATGAGAACTCTTGCCGATACATTACAGTCGGACTCTGCAACACAAACTCTTGCATATTTAGCATTACACTCGAGTTCTGGAGATATAGTGATCTTTGCCGAAACGTTATAGTCGGAACTTGCAACACATTCCTTCCGGAGAACAACCTATCCATAATACAATAGTTTAATGCATCCATTTATTGAACATTTGCATAGTTTAACGCTGGCTAGCAATCTAACGCAACTCTCCTTTATCTGGGCTTGGAACCGGCCATGACTGGTTTATCATGGCGGAGTTACTTGAAAAATATAAGCATCATCTTATTTTTAAAAATGTATGTTGTATTGTCTCTATTGTTAATTCGATCTACTTTCTTTGCATAAGCTACTAGATACTTTTCGTATTATATTTACTAAAGCATCATCAAGCCGTGTTTGTCCAAAGTATTTAACACAGTCAGCTACATGAAATCTTATTCTCCATCGAACTTCTCTCTAGTAATATTCAAATCAATTAACTCAAACATGTTTTTACTATATTTTACTGATTACAAAATTTTAGTTGTCCTCGAATCCCTGCATTTCTTCATCATAAGATTTAAATTTCTTATATTGCCTTTAGTATTTTGTAGATCCAAATCAAGGCAGTGGTACTAGTTGTTATAAAAAAATAACTCGATGTAATGATGGATGCAGAAAGTAGTCAAGGAGAAGAATGCTCTTGCTGAAAGGTTAAAAGGTGCAGAAGCTGCACGTAAAAAAATTGATGAAGAATTGAAGCGTTATGCTACAGAGGCACTGATTAGGGAGGAAATCAGGCAATCACTTGAAGATGACGTGCGGAGATTAAAAGAAACTGTTGGGCAAACTAAGGAAGAGAAAAGGGTGAAAGAAGAACAAGTTGCACGCTGTGAAGCATATATTGATGGAATGGAAGCAAAGCTGCAAGCGTGCCAGGTTTGTTTCTTTGTTTCAATTTTTTTACAAGTTTAAGGATTTTGGTCCATGCTGCAGTATATTGTTAATGACCTGCCCTCCTCTAAGATCTTTATAATCTGATATTGTTGGATTTATGTATGCTTAATAATTTGATTTTCTTTGTTTACTAGATACCCCTGAAGTCACTTTTGATTTATGAGATAACATTTATTATATATACAGCGTGACATGATTGGTTCATTGAAGTCTATTTATAATTTTTATTATCACAAATTATCAAGCATGCATAATTGTGGTTAGCAGAAAAGAAGAGTGACAAAAGTGAGGTTGTTGTAATTGGCGTGGTTGAGGATGTGAATGTCTATTTATGAACAAAAAAATAAAATGCTAAAGCACCCAGTTGTAAGTTTAATAGGCAAGCAATTAAATGAGAGGAAATATGTTAAGATGATAAAAATGGTTAAAGAGAATGAACGGATTTGATAGTTAGACAAGTTGAATCAATCAGATTTATATATCCTAGTAATTGAGACTCATGTTTTTTTAGTGCTTTATTCTACTTTAAAAGTCTTAGATTTAATATACTTAACATATTGTGTTTGTAGAAAAAGTTTTTCAAGAGTAAAGGTGACACACCATGTCATTCTATGTATAAAGATATTAAATAGTTAATCAATCCTATCAGTAAACTTTAGGGAAAGGTGGTTAAGAGAAGAATAAAAGATTAAACAACAAAAAAATTGAAATCAAGTTCATTTTATGCTTGGAATATTAACTAAGATCTTATTATTTAATAAAATAACAATTTATAATTTCATATTGATTTAGAAGAAAAGCTACGATTTGAATCCCTAGATAGTAGATAGTTGTGAAGAAATAACTAAGGTATGACACGTTCAAGGAAACCATTTTGAGAGCTCCAGAAATACTTGGAATAGTGCACAATCTATTTTACAGATACTTCAACAAGTAAGTACTTGTGACGTATGCAACTTCTGTACAAAAGTATTTACAACTCCTTTATGATACCCAAGAATACACAATAACAACCAAGCCTTATCCCACTAGGTAGGGTTGGCTTATGATACCAAAGAATGATCATGTAAATTTCTTGGAAGGAGTAAATCAAGCTTGGGTCCTTGGGGATCCAAATTTTCTCATACTCACTAATTAGAATTCATTTCCCTCTTATATTTTAATGAATTTACTTGTTTTTCCCACTGTATATATTCCCATAATGGTGATGTTTCTCTAAAATAAAACTTTGTTGTTTGACACTTTGGACTGATCATCCCTTTGAAGTGACTGTCAGAAGATGATCAATTTTTAATGATATAAATGCAGAAGTGAGTTTCTGTAAATTGTAAGTTTTTCCTTGATCTAGGTCCTAGGATATGTGATGTATATGCCATTCCAAAATGATTTATTAGCCTGCTAGTAAGTCATTTCTAGTAGTTCCACTTTGAAAAACCAGACCAGCTCCTTCAACGTGAAAGAAAATCATTGTTGCATTTCTAGATTCGTTTAGTGAGGTTAGTTCCAAATTACTTTTTCTAGATTGAGTTTTATCATGAGTCAATATATACCTGTGTAATAATTGTTTCATTAATTTGTGCAATATAATATTTTCCCTATATTCCCAACTTCTACAAATACATATAATGTGCAAAAGAAATTCATGATATGCAATGGCACTGGCTCTCTGCCAGTGGAAAAACTTGTAGGCATTATATGTATATCTGAAGTAGTTGTTGGATGTTAAACCTATCAGATAGGAAACTCAAATCAATTTGTCTTAAGTTAATGCCCCATGAAAAAAATTGGAAGAAATAATACATGGTGTCCTTGTGCCAACAAAAACAGTTAAGCAACTAGCTTACTTATCTATGAGTTAATGTGAAATTCAACAGCGGAAAAATTTATGGATAGATGTATTTTCTCTTTCTACTATTATTATTCCTGTCTTGCTGATCTTAAAATGAAATTTACTTATCTATAAGTTAGAATGTGAAATGTGAAATTCAACAGTGGAAAAATTTATGGATAGATGTATTTTCTCTTTCTACTATTATTATTCATATCTTGTTGATCTTAAAATGAAACCGGTAGTGTTCATGTAAAAGAGCTACATGGCTTTTTCCTTGCACATTTATTTTCTTCACATTGTCTTGCTGGAGTTAATGTCCATAAAAAATTATGCAATCAAGAAGCAACTTCTATCTTTCTGTTCTCCCTTTAGTTGTATATTTCTTTTAATTAAAATTGTTTTTAACACAATTTGCAATTTTCTTAACTCAAGGTTTGTTTTCTAAGTCCCGTAGATAATTGTTTGGCAGCAATGTATACATTCACTCGAAGCTTCACTACAAGAAGAAATGTCACGCCATGCCCCACTTTATGGTGTGGGTGTGGAAACCTTGTCGATGAAAGAACTCGAGACACTTACCCGCATTCACGAAGATGGGCTTAGGCAGATCCATGCCATTCAAAAGATAAAAACTAATGGCCATTCTTTGGAGGCTGGGCATCCTCTTTCACAAATGCATGGCTTGTATTCTTCGGCTCCTCCAGTGCCAATTGGTATTCCTCCATCCATAATCCCTAATGGAGTAGGAATCCATGGGAATGGGCATATCAATGGCGGTGCGGGGCCCTGGTATGGTCCCAGCTAAGAAGCAAAAGATGTCTTTGTTTAGCTCCTAGCACGCAAGCTGTTCTTCTGACCTTGCTACTTACCAGCTGTCAAATATTTGGTATGATAGCTTTATCCTCACTTAAAGGTCTTCCCCAATTTACCTTTTCATTTGAACTGGTAGAACTATCGGATCATACCTGATGCCAATGTGCTGTCCTGTATAAATAAAAATAGAAGCAACCTTACAAATTTAGTTTTGTAATAATTGAAAGTAAAAGTAAATCCGATGGAGCTAGCAGTTACAAATGAAATATTACCTGTGTATTGGTGTCGCAATCTCTTTGATTCAGTTTTGCTGCTAGGTTTCTTGCCCTTTGAATGCCTCTTTCCATTTCTCAATCTATTCTAATCAGTTAATTCCATGTTGTATGACAATGTTTACTAGAACTCCCTTCGTTGTAGCAACTGCATGAACACTTAAGACCTAGCAAACCTATGTATTGATAAATGCTTAATGATTTCTTCTTGTCGTTCCAATCAAAAGATTGTCGAATATATGATTGGGATATCTATGGATGTTATAGTCGGTACTTTTGATGTCAAAATTAAGAACTAAGTGAAGTTCAAGTATGGCCTTTGATATTTCCGACATTGGCTTGGGTTATTTGCCAGTGTTCTAAGTGCTTAAGTTTTTTTTATCTTTTCCACACTTTATTAACTAATAATAACATTAGAATTTGACATTTAGGATTTAATAATATTATAATGTGTTCTTTAACGCTTTTAAATTTCCAATTTGCCCTATAAATTACTGCAAGATGATCCTTAAGTATTAATAGGTTTTTCTTTTTCCAATGTAGTAGAATTAAATGTTTGTGATTCTCATAAATATTGGATAATTTTAAATATATTTGCCAAGAAATTAAGAATAAATGTAGTCAGTTTTTAGTTTATAAAATAAAAATAGTTGATGGTTAACATAATATAAAAACGAAGTCCAAATTGAATTAACAAATAGATGCTGGAATTGTAGTGGTCATTGTTTGGAGACAAGATTGATGGTCCACGTCTAATCATTTCTGTACGACCGGCCCGTTATTAGGAGACCATGGTTCGGTTCAAAAACAAACGGTCAATAATTTGAACGTTAGACAGTGCGTTGGTCCACTAAAACACTAAACTTTATTGACCTGTTTTGTTTTGTGCACTATGCAGTATGCATAATATGTTTTAGAAAATTTCGCTTTGCCACTGGGAGTTAACTACCGTTAGCATTCCTCTCCTCCTGTTCTTCATTATATTTTATCCTTTAATTAACCCTTGTTGGGAAAATTTCAACGCCCCTGAAACTAATTTATTTTTTTAGAGTCTAATTTAATTTAACTAATTAAATAAGTTAAACTATTTTATTTAAGTAGTCAGTCCATTTTCGAAAAATAGCTGAAACTTTTTAAACTTTTTCATTTAAATAGCTGAAATCCATTAATGATATTTATTGGAGCATGTTGGAATATAAAAATATAATTTAAACATTCACGTTGTCAAGGGTAAAATTGGAAATTACAGGTTGACGAGTAGAAATAGCAGCCGCAGCAACACTTGAGCTGTCCATTTTCGGTTTCCATTCTTGCTCCACTACCTTCTCTACGGGAGTGCGCCTCTCCCAATATCTACTTGGATTGCGATCAGAAGAGATCGAAAGATGTTTGATTGCTTAGTGGGCGGCAAATTCTCCGTCGGATGGTAATCTTGCGTCCCCCGTTCTTTTCTTCCTCTTATTTTGAGCGATACGGTTGCTCTTGCTCAGTTTTCTTTCCGAGCAAAAAAAAAAAAAAAGATTGATTTGGTGGTTATTGTGGCATTTATACGTGCAATGTTGGCCACGCTTGATCGCAGCAAGCACGCGGTGAAGCGTATAAGGTTGCGTATGGACGCGATCGCGAAGAAGAAGCAGGCCACAGTGAGGCTACTCAAGAAGGACGTCGCCGACCTCCTTGCCGCCGGACACGAGTCTAATGCCTTTGCAAGGGTATGCCTCTTCCAAGTTTCGTGTTTATCTTTTCCTTGATCAGCATCTTCCTCTCGTCTTTTGGAATTGGGTTATTAGTGATTTTTTGCTTAGTCGATTGCGTTTTTTCTGCTAAACAAGATGCAAATTTTTCAATGTGCTTGATGGAAGTTGTTTTATCGTCTATTGGAATAGGTTCAGTAGTGGTTTAAACTGAGTTGGTTGCGTTTTTCTTTTCACTGTGCTTGGTGGAAGCGGTTTTCAAAATAATATAATTACTAGGATTTCACTGCTCAAAATCTGCCAATTTTTTGGTGAATAATTTTAGATGAATTTATTTGAGTTTGTCTTGTTTTTGTGTTGATTGTTTCTTCTCCTACTGTGAGAAACAGATGGATGCACTCATATGTGATGTAAACCGAGCATCTTGCTATGAAATGATTAATCGGTTTTGTGAGGTGGTTTTGAATCAGCTTCCAACCCTACAAAAGCTGAGGTACCAAGATAAATCTATTTTAGTTGTTATCCAGGATCATCAACATTGATAAATAGCTAGTTCTCTTTCTTCTGATATCTTGTTTGGTATACTAATTCAAAGTGGACGAAGAGTTTACTTGTCTGGTTATCTATTTTTTTCAATTCTACTGTAATGCATATAGTATGAGAAGAATGGTTCATGTACAAGCACAAATTCAAAAGAATATTATATGAGATTATAAATCTGAGGATTTAACTGGAAGCTTTCGTGAGGATCATCTTTGAAGATGACACCCTTGAAGTCATATCATATTTGTTCTTGAGCATAATTCATGGATTAATCAGCATTTACTTCACCACTGGTCTCACTATTCCTATAGGATTTTAGAATGCTTTATTTTTGTTTAGCAAAAACAGAAATCTAATTAGGATAAAAATGAAAAAATTTTAGAGCCGTTAATTTGGATTGGGCCAGTTGGGTTGGCTCGCCAAACAATTTAAGTTGGTTGATATTTTATCAACCCATTTAAAAGTAGGCCTAAATTGGCTAGCCTACGCGAGGTATGGGTCCAGGGCCTCCAGGCAAGTCCACCTTCAACGGGCTCAAGTTGGAAAGTAGACTAAGAAGAAATTTTTTCCCTCCAAAACTTAAAATTAGAGTTGTGAGACAGATCGGCCCGTGGCGGGGCGGGTCAACCTACCAAGATCCTTCATCTAGCGGGGTAGTGGACTTAGAAATTTCCAACCCAGCCCAACCCAAGGTGGGTGTCGGGTTAGACGAGTAATTCATGGAATTTGATCATTTAATAAATAAATATTTCTAAAAAAATCCCCAATAAAATTTTTAATTCTTGAATTCACACTTGTACATATTAGCCAAAGCAACTGACATAAAAAAAAATCACAACTTTCACTACAAAATACATATATCACCGTAATCCATAATCCATGGAAGCAATACATGTAAATGATCGCCATAATTCATAATCCACATCAAACAATAGTCCATATATCATTTATTACATAACCAAATAGCTCAAAGTAATTAAAAACTTAAGAGCTAGTAAAGTAGAAAGTTAAATGAAGTCTATGAAACTAAACAAATAATACATTGTTTTTTAAATTTCATCGATCATAACATCATCCATATGAAATTCTTCTCCTCAACCACCTTTCTCTTTCTCTTCATCATTTGATACATGCTTGGACAACATTGTTTACTTACATTGTCTTCATTACCTTTATCTACATATAAAATACACAAAGATGAAGGTAATTAAAAATAAAATCACAATAAAATAATATATTAACTAAGTCAAGAACATAACTAAAAAATTTTCAACAAAATTACGAATAGCATAACTATGTAACCAATTGCGAGTGCAAATAAGAGCTTGCACTTTTTCAAAAAGAGTGCACTTCTATACTTGGTAAGCACACAAGCACCAATGGAAAAATATGATTTAAAAATATTTAAATCAATTTTTTATCAATCGATTTTTTATAAAGATTGATAAATTTTCTATAAAGATTTTTTATAAAATTTATAAAGATTTTTGAAATCTATAAAGATTTAATATAAAGCTGTTAAAAAGATTTAATAAAATCTCTATTAAAACTCGTAACCGCCTCGGTTTTCGGGGCACCAAGGCGCCCGGATTGGCTGGGGTGCCCGCCCTAGCAGGCGCCCAGACGAGTCCGGGCGCCCTTAATACCCCCTATAAAAAGGGGCAG
>JBBPFP011263777.1:0-10377 GCA_037974795.1 Kaempferia galanga
AATTGATCTTGTGCATATTGAACGAACATAAACAAGCTCTTACCAAGCTGAACACTAAGCTTGTTCACGAACGTTTGATTCATTTACAACCCTAGTCATATGGTATAGGTGACAAGGGGCAATTTACTTTGCATCGATGAGTTTCAATGTCGATGTGTGATCGAATGAAATATTTTGGTTTTGCATAGTACAACTTGGCACCTTAAACCATAGAAAGACCATCAATTAAGGTTTTTTTCCAAACAATACTTTGATAGTTTTCCAATTGTCAAAATAAAAAAAGGCAAATAAAATCCTGGAAGCACTATGAATGTAATGGTGGTCCTGTATTATCATTTTAACCATTGAAAACATTGGTTTTCCTATACAAGATAGTTTTCTAGGATCATGGTCTAGGGTCATGACAAGTTTTTACTGTTAATTTAGATGGTCTTTCCAATGGTCAAAATGGTAATATGACACCATCATCACTGTGCTCATGACACTCTTAGTAATCCTAAGGTGCTAGTCTTTCTAGTAGCTAAAATGATGATAGGCCACCACCATCTTGTGTTTACAGTATTCCTAAGAATATATTCTTCATAATTTTGACCACTATAACTCTATCAAACTAGTTTTGAAAGTTTTACAAGTGTTTAGGTGAGCGCAGGGGTACTTTTGGAATCCCAATTGTTGAAGAGCACAAGAAGGATGCCCTTTGGTAAGTTGAAACCAGTGGGAAGGTTTGATAATTACCATACTCCAAGTGTATAGTTTGGTAGAATAGTTAAAAATTGGTTAGCAATCTGACTTCTCATGTGATTGTCATTGCCAAAGAGAAATGGATAATCCACCTGTAGTACACTAGACCTTCATATATGAACGACAATATATTAAAACAAAGGCTCAGCTTAGAAATATTGACCAACACACCACCATATAAACCATTTTATGATTGTATGGCATTTCTGTTCTAGATGCCAGATAGATTGGCAATTCAAACGAAAGTGTTAGAATGCATCCAATTAAAATTTCAGAAAGAATGCAGCAGAAGTTCTGAGAAGAGCATGCACACCTCTAAGTTTACGATAAGAATGAATGGAAGAGCTTTTCCAGCTTTTGACTGAAAGGAAAAGAAGCTATAAGATCAATTGTTCCAGGCTTCAGTGTTGGACAATAAAATATCCAAAAAAATATAATTGTGGCTAAAAAATAAGTCTCATTATGTTAATAGAACTCATACAGGAATGTGTTTTCTAACAAGATAGTTTTCCAAAGTCACTGAGAAAATTTCAGCACGGGAAAGTGTTCAACTTATCTGCATTTATCTAAACATTTTTCTTTTTTCTAAACTATTTTTTTGATGTTAGCTTCCTATCTAATTGATAAGCTCTATTAATTATTTTCCAAAACTAAACTAAATTAATCTTCAAAAATGTTTATTTCATCTCTTATTCTTCCTCATCTCAATAAGCCTTTCACCAAAATCTCATGATATGATATGACTCATCAACTTGATCTTCTCTATGATTATAATAACATTGGATGTCCAGTTCTATTTTAATATATTAGTACTAAAAAATTTTGACTGAAAAACTGAGAAGTGGTAATTTTAATACCTGCACTAGACTCTTGGGATGTAATGCAACCTTATCAATACTATTATTATCAGTTTTGAACCAGTCAACTGCAATAAGCTTCAAAAGAGGATCTCCTCCTACAATCTGTCATATGGCACTACAATGTTAGAGGCACTGAAAACAGAAATAAATAGAAGAGAGAAAAACTATGAATCATGAAGATTCTAGTGTATGTATATACACATTCAACATCAGAAAAACAAATCAAATATGCTAACAGTGGCAAAACTTTTACCACTAAATGATATCCATTTTTCTTAGTTGACATCAGGTATCTAACTCTTCGAACTGATTAAACCTGGGTGACTGGCCCAGTTCCACGGACATTTTCCACCGGCGAGAAGCACTCATGGAGGCCCATCTAGATGGCCAACGTTCTTAAACCTGCTTCTTACCGGAGGAAAAATTCCGTTGGAAGGCCTAACCATTGCACTATTGCCCTGAGGGCACTAAAAGGATATCCATGAACCATGGGAAGTAGAATGCATGCATTATATCTTTGCAAATAAGCAATCAATCTAGGATCTGAAATGAATGCAATTCTTAGCTTTATATATTATACCCATTAATAAGTAATTGCCAAGCATTGTAGAAAAGGTCATTGATCACCTTTTACTTGGACATGATTCCACGTATCTAACAGATATAAATTTAGATGTTCAGTACCTCATTTTCTAAAAGTTCTAGGCATGATCAATAAGGGTGTCATTATTTGGCATGAAATGTCAGTGGCAGATTGCTGGCTGAAATATGTATAGGAAGGCTAGTTGAAGAGCTTAGGTAACAGAGAAGAAGGTTGCTAAGTCAGTTAAATGGTTTTTCTCTATTTTCACAAGACTGAAAAGGAATGGGTAATACTAATAACAAAAAATAAATATCTATACATATTGTTGGAAAGGTGAACTAGAAATATAGAAAAATCTTCACAAGGGTCAGAGCATGGCAAAACATTAACACATGGGCGGTACAAATATATGGAAAGAGATTATTTGCAGAAATGAAATAGAATCTACAAATCACATATTGTCATAATTATATCCAAATATTAAGACAATAGTTTAGATCCATCAGGAGATATAAGATTGAGGTTGAAGAATTTGGAGATAAAAAAGTCAGCAATTTATTAATCAGGGAAGTTTGGTCTGTGATGAGGCAAAAGAAAAAAATATATATACAGAAACATCAATGAGCAGGGTTCAATGCATTCGGAAGAAAGAAAATAACCAAATATTCATTTTCCATTATCTATTAGGTCTGCTTCAAGGTTCTACTACACTAGTGCTTAGAAAAAGGTATATATTTCTAGGAAATATAAACATGAAGAAAGAAAGACCTTAGAGTAATCTTTTAAATAGGTCTTCCCTCTTATCATGAAACCATGTCCATTTGGAGAGCTCCAGCAATTGGTGTCGGTCTGCGCTTTACCTTGCACCATGGATCCATGAAACTGGCTCGGGTCAATAGTAACAGATGGACAGTTGGCATCTAATTCACTTCTCTCCAATAAACCTGTGCGCATAAATTATGATAAAAAACATTACTGGTTAAATGTCAAATATATAAATACACCACCTAATTTCTCACCAATAAAACTCTGCATAAATGATGAAAAATAAACATTTGTTGGTCATATGTTAAATTTATATAAATACAACAAGAGTTGTGGACTAGCATGATAGCAGAATAAAGTTTTCCATGGATGATAATATTGGCACATAATTTCATGAGCTTGTACCATAACCTCCTTGCTATCTATTGATCACAAGCCAAGAGACCAGTGTTTGACTTGAATGTGTACTAGATGCTCACAAGAAATTGGAACAATACCAAAGAAAGAGTTAGGGACCTCCTTGTAAATATATTAGAGATTTATGTGTAAATAAGAAATTTAGGGTGCACAATAACCATAACTGAATATGAATATAGGTAGAGAGGACTACCTAGACAACCAAAATAACTTCTACAATAATTGTATGTAATATGGTATTATAACCGCCATGATACATAGGCCCATGCTCCTCTGGGGATCTTTCCAATTTGCAAGGAATTATTTGAACAGATCCCCAGCGTGAAAAGAATATCCATGACTCCATCAGCAAGCAGTTTGCTTGAATCTTTACTGTGCATCGTGAGCCAATAACATCCACATGCAACATGACAACATTATCACCCTTGCATCCATGAGAGAACTTTTGTGTGACATCCACAACGTGAATCAGTGCCTTGCACTCCCTGCACATATCCTGGCATGTGGTGCAACCCTATTGCAACCCTCTTCTCCATGCTCCCATTGCCAAGGTACATCATCACTAGCCAGCTTCCTCTGACGAAGGTGAATATCCTACAATGTTGCTTCAACATTCTCATTAAAGTAAGTTACACTCATCTTTCATAATTTTACCCATGCCATGTTGTGTCATGCTAACATGGGTGGAGAATGAATTGAGCCTGAGTAATAGAGAAAATCAGTGACCAACAATTTTCAAGATGAGAAAGAGAACCATATGTTGTATGGGGAAAAAGGTGTCAAAATAGTCTATAAGTGTCTTCGTTAACCACTAGATGAGTTTTAACTTGTCTATAGTAAGGTTTAAAATCTTGATTTGTGCCAAAGTTTCGGGTTTTGTCCAAAATAATAGTATATATAATGTCGGTAAATAGTACCATATCATAGTACCATATCGTGTTGTGTGAATACAATTTCAATTATATAATAGGTATATATATGTATATAATATAATAGTATATATATTTATATAAGTATATAATCAGTTCTACAATCTCCCTTATGGTCGATCTCTAATATAACATATATCTATAATACTAATATAATATTAATATATGAATAATATAGCGTATAATGTATATCAGTACATATATATTGATATATTTGTACTGCTACCCTTTTGTTGCTAAGGTATGGATTTGGTTAAGATATTCTACTATCCTTGTGCCGCTTTAGTGCTTGCAAAAGCTCATAGGGTGTCGGGTTGTTTCTCGCTCATGCCAACTGACATGGAATGATAACTTTAACCTTGGTCATTTAAGAATAATAACCTACTTGCATGCTAAAATATACTTCCTAGAGGAAGAGGAACCAACTTCCTAGTATCATTAATGTGGAGAGTATCCATTTTGTTGAATATGGTTTCACTAATTTGATCTAGAAGGGCCTCTAAGACACTTTTAGCAAGAGAATACAATTGTGGAACATTTGAGTAACAATGAAATACAAGATAATAATATAAAAGTGAATGTGAAGTAAAACCCTAAACCATAAATCCTAACAACTAGTTATACTCCCACAGAGGTAGGTCATTAAGGATGTAAATTGTGGTAGAGGTATACAATTGTCAAGAACAAGAAACACCACATGTACAAATTCAAAAAGAGAGATGAAAAGCGAAAAGAGAGAGTCAACACAAAAGGAAAAGATAAATTCGATGTGACCTTATAGAGAATCAACAATACTCTTCTAAAAACAAGAGTAACAAACAAGAGACAATAAATCAAGAGATAACTTATTTCATCTGAGAGATAAAAGATAAATAATGCAAGTATAATCATATAACCATGAGAAATAGCATACAGAGCATCCCAAAGAAAGAGGGTTATGAAGGAACCAGCCATAAAGAGAAGAGGATGAGATAGGTAAGAAACACATTAACCTAGAAGGGAAAAAGAATATAAGTATGTTGAAGTAGAGCACTAAGAGTATCAACTAAGTGTCAAATTTTCCTTTCTTCTACACCATTTTATTATTAGTTATGAGGGCAGGAAGACTAGTGAATAGTTAGAGCTAGAATAAATTGACTAGAAATATTAAAAGTATTGCGTATTATTATTGTGACAATCTTTAATAGGCACTCCAAACTAGGTTTTAACCTTAGTATAGAAAGAGGATAATATAAAAAAATAAAACAAAACCTCAGTATAGAAAGAGGATAATATAAAAAAATAAAACAAAACATACTTTCATTGAAAAAAAACCATCATGCCATTCATGAATACTCATCGTTAATTCAAAAGTAGAACTTTAGGATACGACTCAAATCCTAAACAACATAATGGTCTAAATCAAAAGGTGCCCATATGATCTAGAGGTTGACGAGACATGACTAACAACAATGGCTTCGCTCATCTTTGGATCTAAATGAAAATATAAGTGACATCAAATGTTATCAACTATTTAGTGAGTTTACTAATAAACAATAAATTCAATAAAAATTCAAATATATAAATAAAGGATAAAAACCATAAATGTGAAAGAGAAACATTCTTAATGCTCTTAATCTACGAGCGAGATTATAGACTATTATAACATTGATACATGATATAGTGGTGGCTTAAGAGTAAGAAGGAAGAGATGTTACCAGAAGTGTGTTTAGGGGTCCCTAAATATACAATCAATGGGGAATGAGGTAAGTAGACAATCAACATACTTCAATAGGCTACAGTGTTAACTAGCTAAGGCACATACAACAACTTGAAATTCTAAAAGAAGAGTGAATATATGATAGAAATTACAAAGTTGAAGTAGGTCTAGAATAAACATGTGTCAATGGACCTACAAGAGAAGCAAACATCTAACTAAGTTACATTAGTTGTGAAAAGGATGGTTAGGTGGCTACCCATGGATAGAGTAGCAAACGTCCTTAAAATTATAAATTTCCCACAACATGAATACTTCCCTTGTCCACTAGATCATCTGCCACAGCCTAATTAACAACCTCCTCTAGTGTTATGTGATCCTCTAGATGGCATTTAAATCACTAAAAAAAGGACAACCCGGTGCACGAAGCTCCTACTAATCCAAGGGCTCAAGGAAGGGTCGGATCACATTGGGTCTATTGCATGTAGTCATACCCTGCATTGCAAGAGATTGTTTTCGAGACCCAAACCCATGACCACAAGGTCATACGACAACAACTTTACTATTGCGCCAAGACTCCCCTTCATGACATTTAAATCACTAAAGCAAATTAATCATTCATTAGATTAAGGGATCTTGAGACTATGGTAGAAGCCTGTAACATCTATAGATGTTTAATTGGGATGGAATGGAAGAGCGTATAAAAATTTAAGTGTATGGAATGGAAGAGCGTATAAAAATTTAAGTGTATGGAATGGAAGAACGTATAAAAATTTAAGTGTTCATTGGTTGTAATTAACGATGAATAGTGTAAATGAATATCATATTGAGAAGCTTGTTAAAGTGCTCTTACATAACCTTAGCATCCGAAGTAATTTGGAAAATTTCTAAAATCAATTGTAAAAATCTAGAATCAACCAATGTGAGTGGTGATATCAGTGTTTGCATAGTATAATTAGGAAAGATTAACAATTATGTCATAGGCCAAAGAGACATCACCTATACACAGATCCATAGCTCATGTTGAAGTTCCATAACAAGAGAAGAAGCCACAAAAAATGCCATAAGGATGAGATGAATGAAATGCTAAAGGAGAATAACTAGACATTAATCCACTTGCATGAGGCTGTTGTGGACTAAAGAATCGCGACAATCCAAACCACTAAATCCCACGAAGCATAATTCTTCCAATTAAGCAACTCCATGGTAATAGTCATGGAATGAAAGATTTAAAGAAGCAATAGACTGAACAAGCAGTACAAGAAGCAATATGGTTGAATAATGACATTTTGGCATTGAAGGTTGATTCCTTGAGTTGTTGAATTGATGGAATATACAATCTTCCAGATTAAATTTGCTGGATCTCACAGTGGGTAGGAGCAGACTGCAACAAGGCAAATCACTTGGGAAGACAACATAGAGCCAGAAATGAGATCTGTTGGATCCTACTTAAATGACAGGTATGAAGGGAAATCATAATGGAGATCCATGTTGAAGGAGAATCCTTTTTAGATCAGCAGTGTTCTGCATGAAAGAAGGGACTCATGTGGAAAAGGAGTGCTGTGAATGCAAAATGTGAGCACTACGCTGGCAATGTATCCATCCTTTTCCTCACCCTCCATTTTTGGCTATTGTCCTACAAGTGGACGCTACCTGCATTTCTTAGTTTAAATGATCAAATTAGTAGATTTGTTGACTAAATGTATTGGTAACAACCTCGAGTTTCATAATTTTTTAAAACTAGTTTGAGGGGAGTGTTATGGACCTGATTATAAGTAGGTGGGTCTACCTGTTAACATACGACTCACAAAAATGATAATAAGATAATATATTGGTGGAGGGGACTGCCAAGGTGAATTAACCATAGTTATTTACCCGTTACAATAAATTGAGTACAATACATAGTAAAGCTGAACATCTAAAGCGCAATTGATTATGCCATACAATCTTATGTTGTAAACTTAACCTTTGTTTCCCCTTAAAGCTAAGATTGCCCATGACACATTCTTCAGCTTCAGATTTCCAGCCTAAAGAAAAGCACACGACAGATAAAAGTTTTTAGTCATTTAGAAGGATTAGACACTAGGCAAGCAAGTAATGTAAGCAAAATTGTTCTTTAATTACCCCCTTAGAAATCTCGATCTCATCATCACTGTCTTCATCATCCAAGGAATCACTACTAGCAGTTGCATCAAAAAATTCATCTGCCATCTCAGAATCTTTGAATTCAGTTTCAGCAGTTGAAGCATCAGATACTTTTGGTTCCACAATTGTCAATGAAGTATCTATTGTTAGGGAAGGATTTGCTCCAAAATATTCCTTTAGTCCTGAAAAGTTGAAGTGATAGATGTGTATTAAAGTAAGAAAATTCGCAAGTAAAGCTATGTACAATTTTTCAGAAACTGAAAGAATATTATTATGCCACGTGCAATATCACTAGGCAATTCAGAAGCTACTACTCAATGGATGAGGAATTTTCTTCGTACCTATTAGTTGTGCGAGCAGAAATAACACATCTTTAGAACTACCCATAAAGAATAAAATTCTAGCAATATGTCAATTTTCACACAAAAAAATAGTGAAGCCAACCTGTTACTTGACAAAGCAAAGCATATGGAATGGTTTTATCAAAGTTCGAGAATTGGTTTCTCCACCATCGACCCCAAGAATAATATTGGACTTCCAGCATATGAGTTACAAGGCATTTTTCCGTTGAAAAATTCAATGTTTTTAGCCTTCTGATTTCCCACGTTGAAGCTGCACAAATAGCTCTTTCAATTTCTGGGAAATATGCTCAAAATAAAGATAAACAAAATCGAAGCTATTAAGCTAGACATAAAATCAAGGAGTTATTCAGTCGACATCTGTTAATTGTCAACAAACGTAAGAAAAGTGTCATTTAAGTTAGCAAGTCAGGATAATGCAAAGGATATGGCAAGTCAGGAACACCTAACACTGAAAGCATTCTACAATCTAATACTAACACCCATGCATTTATACAATCTCGTTTGAAAGTGATGAGAAACTTCTTTCAAACAATTATGCTATTATTATTAAATAAACAACTATTTTGGGACAAGTGATTTCACAGCAAGTGTGGACAGAGGGAATGGGCCAACATAAAACCAACATGAGGATTGATTTAATATAAAGTGAATATCCTTTTTTAAATTGGTTTTAAAACCCAAATATTTAGGTGAACTTTAAAGAGGATTGCATAGGCTGTAAACAATACCTGCAATCTGCAAGTGCAATAAAAAAAGCCTTATTTCATTCATTTATATAAAGAGGACTACATGGCGTCCACGATGAATGCTACCTATGATTCTTGACCACCACAACACCTCCCTACTTGGGACTGCAACCATGTGATTGCTCATCTATGGTGATCTAAATGATGCCTGCCCATTGCCAGAGAGAATTCTTCTGCCTCCAAATTCCTCCCCTCTCTCTCTCCCTCTTTGCATTGCTGAGCCAAGCCCATCCTAGCTTTTCCTTATCCAAGAAGTGAGGCAAGGCATGCCACCACACATCGTTGAGCCTGTTCTTATTGCTTTCTCCGCCTCAACCATTTTAGCAGTCAACCCCCTTCTTGTGCAGCTGGTAAATAGCCTTTCTCCTATCCTGCACAACCAACTGGTGGCCCTCAATTCCCCTCTCCGGCATATAAGCAACCGACAATAATCAATCACCCAACCTTACAAGGTTGTGGCAATCTCTTGAATGACCTTGTATTCATGGTTTGAAATCTTGTATTGTACTAGGTGAAATGGTCGAAACACATCATTCAGGTAAATTACCAAAATTGATGTCACTCGGCATATGTCTCATTCCTATGTTTCATCTTCTTTCTCCTTCAACTTCCCATCCGTCACCAGCATCATGCATCGAAACAGTGGCATGCTATCAAAACATTATTGTTCTAGTTAAAAACCGAAACTTCGGCACGACGAGATTTTAAACTTTGATTAAAAGTTTAAAATTTCAAGTTAAGCCAGAGTTTTAGTTGTAACTAGAAGGTTTTATTATTGTATTGTGTCATGTTGGTATGAATTCAGTACTTATTTAATTAAATTATTAATCATAATAATTAATTATTTACTTAGATTGGTTTTCCATACTTATTCTTTCATTTATATTTGTATAATCACTTGAGAGTTCAGTCTCTAGATTAAATATGCTTAAAACAAATAAATTATTAGTTTTTAGTTTTAGTCATTTACAAATTATATATTTTGTTTGTTTCATAATGATTCACACAAAATCTATTCAATTTTTGCAAGTAGAATATTGGAATGAGAAACGAAAAAAATGAGACCTCCTTCTATAAATTGGGATATGTTTGACTTTCAAATTCTATAATGTTGGTATAATTTCCCTTGGTCA
>JBBPFP011263994.1:0-22386 GCA_037974795.1 Kaempferia galanga
ATATCCCTAAATATGTCTAGGGATAATTATTTCTTAATTTATTTCCTAGAATAGGGTTTGATTTATTTCTTAGAATATGCCCTAACTTTGTATATAAATAGGGTTTCTTTCATATTATAAGATATAGTTTTTCCTCATGTTAAATAACATAATTAAATTTTTTTTTTATGTGAGTTAGTATGTCATGTTTAATGTTCTCTATATGTTTCCTTATCAAATGATTGTCTGGAATCCTCTTAAGTGTAAATAAGTTTATTCTTCACATATTTTAGATTACTGCCCTTGATCTGCTACTCGTGATATTACCTATTAGTGCAATTTACTTGCTGGGTTTATGGACTCACAACATTAGTGATATACGTGCGAATAATGTTACCAAGGAGGTGTCGAGGGGTGCAAAGGTGGAGTAGCCGAGACAATGAGATGGAATGTAAAGCACAATGTCTAGGGTCCCTAAGAGCGTATTAATAAGTTTTGGTTCCTTGATTCGTTACACTATATTATGATGGAGACTATTTGTTTTATTATTATGAAAGGAGTTCATAAGTTTTCCACTTGAAAGATGTATGTGTTGAACTTGGAAGTTCATTTCTGATACAAATTTTCTGTGGTTCTAAAATTTTCGTGGTGTTTCATATATTGGTGCCATAGGTAGGGAGTCAAGGGTCTTTTCATTATTGCTACTTGTTCTCAAGTAAAAATTTAGCACGTTTGTTCTTAACTTATGTTGTTTGATCCTTAGTGCTAGTATGTTTAGTGAATGATTTTTCCTTATCTTTAAAAGCATGAAGTTAGCAACATTTCATTGAAAATATTGAGTGATATCATAGTTTTAGGATCTCTCTTCACTTTACCCAGTTTGGATATTAGATAATTTTATAAAAAATCAAAATTCATAGAATTTATTAGTACTTGTGTTTCCATGGTGATCTCTCAAGCTACATTTTGGTTACTAAACAAGGCTCGGATTATGCCAACTCACTTGGAAAAACATTATCCTTACCTTAGCATTTGTTTTAGTGCTACCTACATCTTCAAAGCACCCAAAAAAAACACATTTGAATAAGGGATATAAAAACACAGTTGTCGTGAATGAAAACTAGCAAGGTACCCCTTTAAAACCGAGTTAGGTTACTGGGGAAATAACCGCTATATTTCTCTTAATCCGAGTACTCCTTTGAGACCTTATATAGCTTTAAGAGCGATGAACTAAGCGTGTGGCAGATAAGTGTCTATCGCCCGGAATATAAGAAACATAGTTAGATGACGATTTGACTAAGCATAAAGATTGAAACTTGAAGAATTTAGGTCACTCATCGCGGAGAACTTCTTAGACCACACTTAAATTACTTTGGTATCATATGCTCACCAATGCATTATTAGGTAGAGTTAGATTCATTCACTAGGGATTATGATGCATTATACTAACACATAAGTTTAGAGTGCAAGTTTTTATGCATTGTTTAATGCACATTCACTTATATTTCTTGAGCATGATTTAAGTTATTGCACCTTGCTTTATCATTTTATCAACATACTCCTTTTTTCCGAGAATTGCTTTTTGCATGTTTACCTTGACAGAACGCAATTTGGAGCAAAACAACGCGAAACGGACATTGAAACAACTTTGGGGGAAAATCGGCAAACAGGGTCATGCCCCTTAGCCAGAAGTTTTCTCTAACAACTCACACGAGTAGGTCGTGCCACCATCTACAGCAGTAAACATGGCCCGGTCGTGCATCTATTCCCAAAGCTCCACACAACCCGACCGTGCCCTAAGGCACGACCATAGCTCTCATTCCTAGACAGAGACACCACCCAACCATGTCTTATTTTGCAACAAAAGTTACGGCATGATATACTTGGGTCGCGGCGCACACACTACGATCATGCCTTGAGGCACGACCATGTGGTAGAATAGGCAAGGTCGTACCCCCTATCTATAAAAGGAAATTTTTCTCCTCTTTTGACCTATATTGGGTTTGACCTCTGCCCCTTTCCTTAGGGAAGTGTTTTCCCTCTAGTGAAAACCCTAGAGCCTTCATCAAAGAGTCATCGACGATCCATCATCGACAACCCATTGTTAAGCATTTTTGGCACTTGGGTTGTAAGAATATTTTCTTTTGTATCTTTGGTTTGTTTTTCTTTCTCCATGGAATAGATTCTCCAAATCTATAATGTAGGAAGTAATTATGATGTGATGATGCATGAACTATATATTTGCTTATTTTCTTGTTCAATGATATGTTTATAACTTGTTTAATTTGTATTGTGTCTTGTACATGTTTGACAAAATGTGTGTGTGGTGTATGCATATGGATTGTGGTGGATTGGTCACCGTATAGAGGAAAAGTCCTAGATTGTATGGTCGTGATGTCGGTAACAGAGGGTACACCTTTTGGCAAACTTTCTAGAACGATCCTCTTCCATGAGGTCAATTCTCTAAAGGGTGTATCTAATTAGAGTTTAGTAGGTATTTACCAACTTAATGTTAGGAAGTGACTTGTGTAATCTAGAATTGTATGACTAGGTGGCCCTTGTTGATAGAGGGTATCCCTTTAATCGGACAGATTACCTTTTTACTTAATAGCATTAATCTAACGTTACGAAGTAAATGATCTAGAGATGGTATGGCAGGGAGCCTAAGATATCCCTTTAACCGAACTTTTTAGAGTTACTCCCTTAATGACGTTGAAAATTAATGTAAACTTTCTAGTGCAATCTTCGCGGGTTGTACCAGTATTTTGGTTAGAATCACTACAAGAGCGTAAGCATGGAGGTCAAAAGATGAATAATATATAGGGACATTAGCTAGCATTATAGTAAAACCGAAATCATAGATTTTTCCCAAAAAAAAAAAAACCCAACTTCTCTCTTCGTTCACTTGCATTCCCCCTCTCTCCCTCTGGTTTCTTAAGCTTGTTTTAGATCAACTCAACGTTTGATCGTCTAGATAACGTAATTTACAAAGTTGACTAGTGTTTAATCAATGGTCTATATGGATCAATATTTTTTATTACTTGACGATTATTTCATGTACTTGTGGATTACACATCAGGTAACTGTCTCTACACCTTTAAGACAACTGTTATTACAAAAAGCCTACCAAACTCCACCAATGCTCAAATTTAACACTCCCCATAGCTTGTTCCAATGGGCATTATGTAATTTGAGTTGACATAGGTGAATGCTTGGACTGAACCAAACATTAAAGTTAAAGAGAATGGAGACATTTAGCAAACCTATTCTTGGATATCCCCCACAAATTTTCAATCTTATCAACATGTGAGCAATAAAAAAAATAATCAGCAAGATAAAAATGAATCACTTGAATTCGCCAACACATTTCCAAATTCCAGTACTAGAATCTATTAATTGATTCTTAGTTTTAAAAAAATATATATTAATGGGACTATAGCACCACATTGATGAACCGTGCAGAAGGAATGGGAAAACTTACATGCCTATCAAATCTACCAGGTCTAATCAATGCTGGGTCAAGTATATCTGGCAAATTTGTAGCAGCCATCAGTATTATTCCCTGACAAGGACAAGGTTGAGTAGCATAATTATCACTTAAAAACAACGGCAATTTAATTGATCTGATTTACCTCATTTTGCTCAAAACCATCCATTTCCACAAGCAGCTGATGTAATGTTTTTTTAGTATGTCCTTCCCACTGCTTTCTAGTGGAACCGACAGCATCTATTTCATCAATGAAAATGATGCAAGGTGCCTATTGATGATGAAAATTGATAAATATGAGACATTTAGGGAAAGTAAATCATATAATAGAACAAATCAATGGAGCTAAATTATGAGAAGTATGAAGTTGCAATCAAATACTGAAGATAGAAGACTATTTTCTTAGTCTAAATGACAGATATCTTGGAGATTTTAAATAGGTCTTCAAGTTTTTAGTTTGAGTCACATGAAAAAACACAATCAATGAGAGCATAATAACCAATGATTGAGAAAAAGAAGACAATTAGATATTAAGAAATTTCAGAACTTGGAAGATGTAAAAGTTGCAGATACATTATCCAGTACTTTAAATTTGGTGCAGATCCCAGTATCAGTTAGCTTATTAACTGCTACACTAGCATGTAACAGGTTACATACCAACTCATGTAGCCAAGTATAACCAAGAAAAACATTACAATACTTAATATTGGCTGGTAGCCAATACTGCTGTCTAACTGATCCTTGGCTTGACAGGTATGCATGTGACATTCTGATTCTTGTACCATCCTGTAAGCACTTGTCTGACCAGTATTCAAAACTATGTTATTGGAATTGGTCATCTACATAATTCCAGCACAAATAAATTTCATTTAGAATTCAATCAGTTAACTAGAACTTATATATGTAATGTTGTTTAAATTAGAATATTGTATTATGATATACCCAAAAAAAAGAGAATAGTTTATGTTTTCCACAAGTAGGGATCCAACCTTCTACAATTATTGGAAAACAGTTTTTACCTTGAAAAGATCCATGTTTCTATTTTGTCCAGTGGTTTATGCATCATCATCATTAAGTTGTGGTAATCCCAACTATATGAAGCCCCTACATGGATTTTCTATCTCTCCATTGAACTCTATCCAAAATTTAACATTAATAATTCCTAAAGATATAAATTGATCCCCTTCTCTAACAGCTCAAACTTTTGGAATAAGCAGTTATCCAATCAACTTTAACATGGTGGCAAAAGCAATTCGCTCGCTCCAGTGCCTCCGTCAACCCATCCTCAAGCCAACACGGATAAATCACAAGGTGGCTACTAGACTTGGGCAGTTGAATAGTGCATGGGGGAGGGCAGGCACCCAAAACTTTAACATGATATCACGGCAAGAGGTCCAGTTGTCCAGGTTTAAATCCTACCTATGTAAAAGAGACAAAATTAAAATTTTAAAAATTGAAAACTTATCAATTCATGTGTTGTATACCCACCACACATAAACGGAAGTAGCAAGGTTATAATATATAAATTGGTCCCTTTCATAATATCTCAAGCTTTTTGGATAAGTGATTAGCCAATCAATTTTAAAGTCATGTTTGTTGACCTTATCAGAGTTATGATTGATCTATCTTCTGCCTTCAACTCTAATCAATCAACTCGTCTAACTATAGAATTTATCTGTTGTTTGAATATCTCATCATCAATAGCATCGTCGACTCATTCTTGTCTCAAATATTTAAGGATGGCTAAATGAATCTTGTTTGTCCATTAACACAAAGTTATAACAGAGCTAATATTATGAAAAAGAACTAGTCGTACCATAATCTTATGAAACATTCTTTTTACCATAAGGGCCACAAAAGGATCACACAAAACTCTAAAAACCTTCCTCTATTTCAAACATGCATTTTGTAAAACTCCATCACGATAGAGTCATGTCTACCCAAGTTAATAATTCTACATCAAACTATCTTAACAATTCTATGTTGATCCATCTTAGCAATTCTGTAACTTCTATTAGTTTGTGGATTTGATTTATATATCATATTTGGTTCTACTTAATGTAAAACCTTTGGTTACTAAACTCTCTCCACAATTTCAGCTTTGGGTTTAATTTAATGGCATTGATCAATTAGCAAAATGCTATCTCCTACTGCAGAACATATGCTATGACTTAAATTTCTCAACTTTTTCCACTGACTGTATGGTTGAAGAGAAATGAGCGCAATAAGGTGCCATTCTTGATTTGAAAACAATAGGATGCACCCATCACAAACTATCTCAAACTGTTCAGAAAAGTCAAGATGTTTAACAATATGAGCCTTTTTTCCTAAATTTCTGTAAAGGTTATTGAGGCAAACTTAGTCCAATGGAACTCCCCTTTCCTCTCTTGAGACAATTATGATGGGAGCCATAATGGTACTAACGTTTTGAATGAATAAAAGTCAGAAAATTTTAGGATGGTAGTGGACTCTAGTCAATCGTCAATTACCCTAACTTTTTCATTTATGGATATGCCTTGTGAAAAAATGATAAACCCAAGGAAGGAAATTTAAGTTGTTAAAAATTAGCAAATTTTTAAATAAGCATACAACTTCTCAATTCAAAAAGACTTCAATAACTATTGAATATGTTCTACGTGGGTGTGCCATATATTAAGATGTCGTTGAAATGGGCTACCAAGAACTTTCCTATAAAGGTTCCTAAGACTTGATTCATCTCCCTCATGAATGAACTTAGGGTGTACAAAAGTTCAAAGGATATGACAACCCATTTGTACAATTCATCCTATGTCTTAAAGGCACTCTTCTATTCATCATAAACCCTAACCATAATTTGGTGAGACCCATTACATTAGTCAATCTTAGAGGATCACTGAGTTCCTACCATGAAGTCAAGCATGTCATGTAGTCTAGGTCTTGTGGTATATAATTTTTCCTGCATATTTCTAAGTGACCCTATTCTATTTATGAATATACTTATTAATTCAAGATGGTTTTATATAATAAAAGAAGTATATCATCATCATTAAATCATTTTATCCCAATTTGAAGTCAGTTTATATATGTAGAGTTTCCTGCATATGGTTGTGGGCCTGAATCATTATGGATATACTTATTAATTCATGATTTATTTATATAATGAAAGGATAGTCATAATCATTAAGCCATATTATCCCAATTATTACGATCATCTTATATAGATGGTATTGTCATATTGAATTCAATGCATATAAATTACTGATAATGTTTGAATCTAAATTACTTTTAATAACATTCATTATAGTTTTCTTTGTCCTCTCATGCTCCCTTGCACCTCCAGGCTTCAAACTCTAATAGAATCAATCTGTATATTGATTTATTGATCAATCTGTATAATGCCATTTAAACTTATATCAGACATCTATCAGGGAAATATGTGGAGTTTTAAAATATGGATATTGACATGTATTTTTATTTTATCTTTTAAAAAAAACAAATAAATAAAGAAATGGAAATAATCTAAATATCACGAGCATAAACCATAGAAAATGATAAATTTTTTCAGCAGATTTGGAGTATAGGTAACGAATAAATACAAATATTAAACAAATAGCAGATTATCAAATAGCACCTTTTTCTTAGCTGCCTGAAATAATGACCTTACACGACGTGCTCCAACTCCAACAAACCTGGTATGAAAAGCAAGCCACAAAAGAATTTTTAATTGGATATTCATAATATGGCCTTCTTGTAAACCAAACTAAGTTATGGTAATTTGTGGGGATAATAAAAATCCATGATAATGTCAATGACAATAAAGAAATGGCATGTTTCCTTGTAATTGCACCAAAAAACTATCGAGAATAGAAAAAGGTCATACCAATAATATATATTTAAAAGTAGCCAAGAGAAGCAGTTACAAGAAATTAAAATTGAAATACTTGTGGTTAAAAAAATACATCAATCAGAACAAGTCTTTTTGTTGGTCACAAAGCACAAGTTTACAGTGCACACGTGTAATAAACTTTAAAAAAAAACTTGACAAACAATTAAAGCTTGGTAACAAGCAAGGTTTAAATGCCCAGTCAGAACGAGATGGCATCAGTGTCTGGCTACATGCAAACACGTGGAGTTGATAGTGAGCAGAAGAGGGGGGAAAAAAATAACAACTTACCTAGAACCTGGGGGATAACAAAACATATCATAGAGATGAAATCTTCTTCTGATAGAGTTGGAAGAGCTATTCTGCTTCACTCAGTCAAATTTTAGCGAAGCTAGAGTATTGAAGAAGACATTTTGTGTGAAGGAAGATTTGTCTGAGATCTCTTATTGTTAGCCAATCCACATGCCTAACCAATGAACAATTTGTTTCGATCATGTACATTGGCATAAAATAATATTTCCAAGAAAGGTTTAAAATTCGATCTCACTTAGGGTAGTGGTCCCAAGCCGAAATGATATAATCTTAACGCCATGCCACCATGCCAATACAAGTATAGGTAGCCCTGAGTAGAAGGAAAATTTAACAAGAAGAAGAAGAGGAGGTAGGGATCAAAAAGATGAAGTAATAGAAGAGGCAATGACGACTCACCTAGAGAAGCTAGAGGAAACCTATTCGCGCTCAAGAGGAGCACAAAATGAAGATGAAGTGGCTTGAAATAGAGAAGTGGAAAAATTGTCTGAGATTTCTGAGATGAGTACCACAAGAGGAAGGGCAATCAATGTTGTTTCGTGTCTCGCGTCTCAGTTCGTTGGTGGAATAGTTATGTCATGTGTACTATGCAGCATAGAATGCCTCTTAATCCACATTTCAAATCATGGTAAGAAGTAAACAAGCTTGAAATGGACTAAAGAAGAGCTTGACAACAATCAAGATGCCCAAGAATGGATAAGAATATAGATGGCTATTGGATCAAAGCAAAAATTACAGAAAGGAAACAGCGAAAATAAATTCCACATCTAGCTATCAGTATACCAAAATTGCCTGCCAAATGAGAAACACAATATTTCTAGCTTGGGTGAAATATCAAGTTATAGCCATCCACAATATTCAATAACAAGATTGTTTAGTCCATCGACTACCTATATTGAAGCCTTTTACCATAAGCATAGATTAGAATCTCATTAGGTTTCGGTCAAGAAAAGAGAGTTCTATGCACATGTCAAGTGACACCAAATAGTAGCATCAAAAATATGCTCCAGCTCAAGACATGGTTGAATGCTCATTAGTGTGCAACCATAGACGAGGATAGAGACGGAGGAGGGTCAATGAAGACTTGGATGCAAGTTCTACAGCAAGAAAGCAAGGGATAATCAAAGTTCTTTAGGCTCTGTTTACTCCGAGGTGTGGATTAAGGAAAGAAATTATCAGTGGAAAAAGATCCTTCAAGAAGGAAGAGGAAGAGAAAAGAAAAGAGAGAAGGGGAGAGAAGAATCATGTGGTAAGGAGGGAAAGGAAAAAAACTATGGAAATAAAAAATAATAATAATAAACAGCAAAGTCGTGGCGACCCAAATGAGGTTGTGTGTGGCATGCGTCGGTTGTGCGATGCCACCCTGTGCGAGGTAGATGTGCAATGCCGCCCTGCTTGAGACACGGCCGCAGGAGGCCGCCGCAATGGGCCAACCACACATAGTCGTCCACAACCATCTTGGATCGTGAGGTGGTCGCGTGGTACCACCCTACGCAATGTCTTGAGCAAGCAGCCCGCGGCCTCGCAAGGCATACTTGGTGCGTACGACTGTGTTGGGTCACAGCGCAATGTCGGGTGCCGCCCACGAACGCTTGTGACTTGTGCAGTTGAGAGCAATGATATGACAAGGAAGAAAAATCGCTTTCCGTTCGATTTGGACGGATAAAAAAATGTCCAAAAATGAATACGCGAGTAGATTCAT
Organism: Kaempferia galanga; assembly: GCA_037974795.1. Taxonomy (NCBI): domain Eukaryota; kingdom Viridiplantae; phylum Streptophyta; class Magnoliopsida; order Zingiberales; family Zingiberaceae; genus Kaempferia; species Kaempferia galanga. The sequence continues at coordinate 9,340 of JBBPFP011263994.1, forward strand.
ATATCCATCCATTCATTATTTAATAATAAGTAAATAGCAGAAAAGATGAGTAATCTATCCTTTTCATGAAATAAACATTAGAAAAATTATCCAAAGAAATTTTCCTCAATTCTTAAATCCGTCTTCTCAAGTAAGCATAGCATTAGGGAAAAAAGAGGATCCCCTAAATAAAGCAATCTCTACTGTTGTCTGTTCTTCCTCCTCTTTCTGTTCATATGCTTCTTCATCTTCCTCCCCCTCTTCCTAATAAATGCCGACATACACCAACTCATACCAAAGAATGCGTCGATCAACACCAAAATGATATTGTTCCAGCATCTATTGGATCTTAGAAGATGAACTACATTTTACACCTTCAACCTGGGTAAAGCACAACTAATAAGGAATTTATTGAATCACTATTATTCCCCAAGTCTTACATCTACCACTACCACTAGAGAGAAGAAAAAAGTGAAAAGATCACAATTTTAGTGGCAACTGCTAGGATTTCAAGAAATGCACTGAAAAAACTGGTCAAAAATACTAGTCATAACTGAACATTAATCCAGAATAAAACATCGTGCCAGATTTCAAATTATTAATTGAACTTTAATCTGGTCGGCTCTGGACATTTGTAAATCTGCATACTCTAATGCCTACTAAATTTCAAAGAAATCAAAATTATTTCTTTGACTGGAAAATATAATGTATGTATTTTCTCTTACATTTCCTCAAACTCAGAACCTGCTTTATAGAAGAATGGCACATCAGCTTCTCCAGCAATAGCCTGCAGAAACTAGATTTAGTTATGACGACGGAAGAATAGAATGTCCATCTGCAAGCTTTAGTTCAGAAAGTTAATTTAAACATACAGGAGTTTATAAAATATCAACATATTCACACATTAAAAAAAACAACTGGAATGTCAATACATGGTGCATATTTCATAGTAATTTTAAATACAAATGCATATCAAATTGAACCGGCCTATTCAAGATAATGTTGTCAGGACATTTTCATAACTCTTGGCATTAAATATTTTCAGCCAACATATACTGCATCAGCTTCTTTCATCCACAAAACAAGATTGAGTGTACCCACTCAGTAACAGCATTTGATCCATTAAATTAATGAAATTGTTAACTAGAATGAGTATAAATGAAGAGATTGGTAATAGTTGTTATACAACAAAGTTAATGCTGTTATTGAGTGGGTACACTCAATCTTGTTTTGTGGATGAAAGATCAACCACTTAACTCTTTCTATTAGAATTTCATATTTCATTCCCCTTCCTTTGAGCAACAAAATACTATATATATTTATATGATTGGTCAGCTAAAGTCTAAAGTGCACATGAACTAATCTAATAACGAGAGATGTATTCTCGCCTTTGCAAGCAGAGTCTTTCCAGTGCCAGGAGCTCCAGTCAAGAGAATTCCCTACAAAAGAATATGTTGCAAGTTTATAATATTGTAAAATACAACTAAATGAAATCTTCACAATATTCTAAATCCAAAGGGAATATATGGTATAATAGATTTAAAGCTCATGCGTTGCTCCAAAAAAATAATCTAGGCCGGTACATTGAGGAATGGGTAATACAAGCATTCGGTTTGTGCAAGTGGCTAGATAGAGAAAGGAAAAATATAATATTCAGTAGTAAAGAGATTATTTGTAGAAAGAGATTATTTGATTACCTAAAATTTTGTTGCATGTATAACTTGCATACTATTAATTAGAAAAACTGCCATTAAGAAGATGAATATAGTTGTCAAATCAGATGCTACCAATATAGATCGCTTGAGTTGGATTAGTATTGGCAAAGGAAAAAACAGATCTTTCCAGAGAAATCAATCAATCCATATAAACCAATGGTCTAGTTTTAAAAAAAAAAAGTAAGAGTAAATTGATTGAAAGCCTGTCAAATTATGAATGAGAAAAGATGAAATTTTGTGAAATTAAATTGATTTTGTCAAATTCAAACAATCTACCAAACTCATTACCAACCTAGACAAAATATTGGTATATCCACACAGGGAAAGGAAACAATCCCTGTTGCTCTTACGAATTCTAGCTTAATCATTCAGCTCCTCACTATCTAAGACTTGTTATGAGATCAACAGAATAATCATGTTGTTGCATGTGAGCTACCACTAGACCAAGAACCCCATCCATCTAGATTCAGTGTCTTCTAAAATGTTTTACAAGCAATCAATAGAAAATTGAGCATTCAGTGTTGGTGTCTGAATGTCTATATCCAATATGGTGCAAAGGGGTAAATAACCCATCCAAGTATCAAAGGGGTTAACTGAGAGGTAAAATACATTTCCCAAACAATACAACAACAACTACTACTACTAAACTTGATCCCACTAACTGGGGACGGCTTCATTTGCCTGAAAGTCCATGCTGTCCGCAACCTAATGCGCAACCCTCGTCTTTTTTCATCGGCTTGGGACAGGCATGGGCAGATTTTTCCCAAACAATACTACCTAAAAAATCATTTTCTCAATTATACTAATATGAATATTAAACAATAATTTATTTTAGTAAATAATATTAATATGTAATTTTATTTAACTACTTTATCTTAAGATATGTAATATATTTATCAAAAATAAATTTAATTATTAATTTTATATTAAAGCATAATTTATTATTTAATGATAATCTAATAGATTGGCATTTAATTTAATAATATAACAGTATTTTATATTTCAGAATAATATTTTATTCAATAGTAAGAATAAAAAATAATGTTAATCTAATAATAGTAATATTATGAAATATATGATAATATGACTAATCGAATTAATTAATTCTACCATATATTATTTATATATTGTTATTTTTTATTTCATGAGGCTAATATAAATCTTTATTATGATTGAGCAACATTTAGATCATCTTTTATATTAAATCTTTATATTTTTATTTTTATGATTTTTCTCAACAATTCTAATTTCACCAATCTTTCTAATGCAGTACATACTTAGATTTTTAGACCTTCTAATCATTGCAACAACTAATAAAAAAAATGAGTTATAGCATTTCCTTGTATTTGTAATTATAGAAGGTAAGATTAATTTGAATGCCAAGATATGCAATTTCTTATGGAAAGTCAAGAGAAGTCGATAGGCATAAGTTGTCGTAAGATAATGTTGCTAGAAGATTGTAACAATTACATAGGATAACTAAGAATAGGAAACTATAGAGTCCAATACACTAATCCTATTTAAACAAATTATAGAATTTAATTTTTAAGGGAGTTAATAGAGTGATCGAATAGAGTAACCATATTATGTTGATAAGAATATATAAACTATAAATTAATACAAAAAAAATAAGTCAGCATGGTCAGAATGTGTTGACCTATGTCGTGTGCCTTATAAGCAAGCTAGAGCCAAAGTTAGAGCCAAATGGTGACGGTCTTCATTTCAGGAACATAAACCATTAGATCTTCTGCTGACAACCAAATACTAAAACAACCCAATTAAAATGGCATTCCTGTGCATTCTCTAAAGCATAGCATTTAGGTTTAGTAAATGCAATGGTATTTATAATTCTAAAAAAAAAAGAAAAAAAAAGAGACAAGTAGAATTAAGATAGCATTCTACCTAAAACCTAGATATGTTTAAAAACAAATTTTTAAGATAGAGATGAGCAACGGAATGAAGTTGCTGCAATATTGTGTTTTAAAACATATATTGGAAGAACAGATGAACAAGATCTGAACAAGTCCCAAAAAAACAGATTTTGCACACCTACCTTTGGTAATTTCCCCCCAAGACGAGTGAATTTTGTTGGGTTCTTAAGATACTCTACTACTTCCTCGAGCTCTTGCTTGGCATCATCACAACCTTTAACATCCTTAAAGGTTTTCACATTCTGCACAAGAATAAAAGGAATATATAACCATTTGTTCATTACCTACTTATACTATGAACTATGATGGAGACACAAGGAAGGATAATAGAGTTGATCATATGTCAATTAGCATAGACAAGATTTAAATACTAAATTCATAAGTGGCAAACTAAAAAGGAATGTGTCCAAGGATTGGATTAAACTACCACAAAATTAATTGACCAAAGGATATAGTTTTAGACATAATCAGAATCATAATTTGCATAAATAGAATTCCCAAATCTTACTATCTTCAATCACAAGACAGTTATTCTGATATGAAAGGCATCCGAGTTAAAGATCAACCCACCTTTCATGGTTAAATTACAACAAACAAATAAGTCTACTCCCTATCGTGGTATTGCCCTATATCAATTAGAGAAGTTACCTGAAGGAGAACCTAAGTGGGTTGAGTTCAGTCAGATAGAAGTTGATTGGTTGGTTGGTTGGTTAAGTCAGTCAAAGTGCACCGAGCACAGGTGAGGTGAATGGGATCTGGATAAGCTATGGAAGACCACTTGGTCCTAGAAACCACGCTAAGTTCTGCCTAATTGAGATATTTGAGCGGTTAGGTTAAATGGGCTAAATCGGAGCTGCAGAGGATCAGGTTGATTAAAACAAGGTGGAGAAAGTGAATTGGACTAAAATGAACTTGGAGAATAGTGTGTTAAAGGTAGTGGGTACATTTTGGTATCATGTGTAGCAGGTTTAGTAAAAATTAGTACAATCTAGAGTTAGAGTGTTATCATGAGTCTATATATATCTATGTAATGATTATCCCATTAAGAAAAAACAATATGCTATTATCTTTCTCCAAATTATATATAGTATTAGAGCCACTCTTTTATGGTTAGGTTTTTCCTAAAAAGAATTTATCCCTAAGGGGAGGTGGGTGGCCTCCCCTTTCATCGACATGTTCTTCACTCCCTTACTTCCCTGAGCAATAATGATATTTTCCATGTTGTGTCCTTGCCAATGAGTGTCATCCCGTCGGCAACACCTTAGTATTCATTTGTCTTCATCTGCAAGTGCAATTCAGTCACACCACCTACAGTATCTGATTTGGAATCACCTACGGACAAAGAGTCCACATTCAATGTATGTAGGAAGCTTTCACTTCCCCATCCCAATTAGCAGTAGGGCCCTTGAAGAACACATCTTGTCACCTCTATATGGCCGCTTCTTTTGAAAGTCACTAAGATCATGAACTACAACATCATCCCAAGAAGGACTACCAACATTAAATGTGCATGCTCCTGCATGTGAATTCTAAGCCCGCTCATAGAGATTATGATTACGCCCGCTTCAATCAAGACTCACTATGTCCATTTTGATGGAGACTGCCTCGGCCCCATAATGTAAATGGAATAGGGATGATATTAAAGAAAAATAACACGGATGCAAGGTAAGGCAAGGATGGTGAAAAAAAATTAAGCTCAACCCTAGCCTATATGAAATTTAATATACAATACATATATTTTATAGACTATCAATCATATATATTTAATTTAAATTTCATTACTCCACCAAAACTTTCCCACAAGAAGTGAGGTCAAATAGGTATAGGAATCTTGCCTCCTATATGAAACGTGGAATCACAACACCCAATCCCATTGTCATCCCAAATCACTTATGAGCCGCATAAGAGTACTCTACATCACTAGCTCCAACAAGTGTCATCATATGTGTGTTATCAATAAATATTACAAAATAACAAAAATAATTATCATTATTGAGCTTAATTGGAACCTTAAACCACATCTCAATTGAATCTCTAAGATTTCTCTCAATCAATAGTAATATCTCAGACTCATTGGATGAAAGGTATGGTCTAGCTAGTAGTTGTTTACTTTCTATTTATATTGCAGTTGTTTACTTACATGGTGATGTAAGTAACTTCTTGGTGATGGTGACAAACTTGGTGATGGTGAGGATGAGAAATTTAAGCTCGATTTCAAAACATAAAAGACACTCTAACCCTTTGTGTGTTTGTTAGGATTCAAGCTTGTACTGGCAAAACATTTGTTAAGTTCAAAAATTTTGGAATCAACCTAATTTCATAGAAATCACAACCAAACTTATCCATTTATTTCTCTCTATTTGGCCAAATTTCAATTTCTCCATATATTTTCTAATGGAACTTGACTCATTTCTGGGTAACTTCTTCAAACTTTGACTTTTTAAGTAACTTCTTAATGATCTTTGTGAGAACTAATTTCTTGTGATTGGATTGGTCTTTGTGGATGTCAATCCTAACTTGGATGATTTGAATCAGAATGGCTCGATCTCGACAACCATGGTTGAATGGTGCTAAGACAATTTAAAAATTATTTGATGTGGGCTTGACCTAATTGTTTGAAGTAAAGATTATTTAAAATATGCCCTTTGAAGAATAATGAAACCTCTGAAAGGCATATATGTCATAACTGAAAAATCAACCTTTTAGAGAATTTAAAAATGACTTCTACTCAACAAGTGTTCATAAGCTATTTCATTGCCTCGCAATTGAACAAAATATGATAAGTTCAATGTGCAGGTCTCAACATGTCCTTCAATATGATAGAATCCTACATTAACAATTTAGGATTGATTTCTCCAGTTCAGGAAAAACAGCTATTTAGGAAATCATCTACTGTTTTCTTGAGTTTTAAGAATGCTAGACCAAGTCAACAAGGCACATGAACTATTTAAGTTATCTGGAACCTATTAATAAAATAACAGTATTGAAAGCACTTACAAGGTGTAAGAAGCATACTAAGAATTACCTTCTCTGGCATGATTTCTTTGTTCAAGTCTTTAGGGGCATATGTGGCACTTGAACCAACACCAGATGCCCCAATACCACCTAAGCTCCCGACATATTTTTGCAATGCAGCCGCACCCAGTACCCTTACAATTAAAAATAAAATGATAGATCAATTAATGGAAGAAATAACCTAGACAAATCCAAAAATATATCTCAAACTAATGGAAAATCTAAGAAAAATGAAAAAATAAACAAACAACAGGAAAAAAATCTCTCCGAGAATAGAATCATGGAGCAGGACCAAGTAGGAAAAAAGCATTTTCCGAAGCCTGAACTACTTTATCACCAACAAGCTAATCCAGGAAAAACTAGATAAGATAGATCTTCTAAATCAAAGTCAGTGGTATGGTGGAGCATTGCAGAAGGTGCAACACCAAGACCCTTGACTCTAGAGAAATTTGTTCACACTAGGAAAGCATTGGCTGTGAGAGATGAAGTGTAACTGCCTTTGTGATGGATGGAGCAAAAGTGGTCAACAGCAATGCCATCACTCAAGGAAGATATAATGCATACTTCGCCAATTAAGGAAGCTTTTTAACATCAATGTCGAGAACAGACTACTGTGTAGGAGGTGGCAGTGGCATAGAAAAGATGGGAGGTGGCAGTGTGTCAACAGACCTGAATGAATGGTGCAAGCAGACTTCATATAATCATGATAAAAAATCAAGGAAGACAGAATGGATATCCATTGGAATCTAATACCAAATAATGCAGAACAAACTCTCATATCAAACTAATATAAGATAAACTGATGCAGGATACATAGAGGATTAGAGGTAGAAAGACAATAAGATAAGATAAAAATGTAATAGAAATGGTAGGCATGAAAAGAAAGGAGGGAGAAGAGGTGGGAGAAAAGTTGAAGAATAAAGGGAATAAGAATTATTAAATTCACAACTCATAACATGTTTTAACAATACCAACTGAGACGCCTGTACAAGTCTTTACAAAAAATAATGACCAGTTAAATGTAAAAATTAAAAATGGATCAAGAGTATATCACAAAATACATATATGGTAAAGGTTTAAACTTTGAATCCTGAACTGCATTACTTTGTTGCTATAATATAACAAAACCTTGTCCAGACACGGATGTAGGTCAGGAAATCCTAGTCAGATTACATATATCTCTTATGTTCTGACTCGATAATGTTTAAATTTTTTCCTTTTTGTTTTCTTCATTTTCTTTCTTTTTATCACTCCTCAACTCTGCACTTAAGATAGTTGTTCCTCTTCTGTGATCTCTACCACAAGGAAGAAGAATGGAAGAAACAGAAAAAAGAAGAATCATACTATTTTTACATTTCTGCTAATTTGCTCAATGAGCCATCAACCCTAAGATGCATTTGACTGAAACTGTTCGCCCACAATGCAATTTAAGGCACCCAAGAATATATTCCCTCTAACTGTAAAGTTAAGTCTTAATCGAGGAACCTAAATATGCAACACCTTTTTCAAGTTAATAAGGTAATGCTTGATTAGTTGATCGCACAACCGAAACTTGGCTAGTAACCTAATCTGCAAGAGTTAAGATACATTGCTCTTTCATTATTCTTCTCACCTGCTCTTAGTCACTTAAGTCCCATACTCCAATTGCTCAAGTTAATAAATTATATTACTTTGTTCGTCTAAACCCATTACAATATATTCAATATATGATCCTTCTCTTGACGTATTCCAATGCCATGATAATCTACCATCAATTTTTTCATTCTCAAGGGCACCAAAATTTAGTTATTAATACTTTTAATTAACTTTTCCCATATTCTAATGGCCATGGATCATAAATTGTTTGTCTAGGTCATCATGCTATTGTAGCATAAAATCCCGGCACAATTGGTTCATGCAAGGGTATTGCTGCCAATAGACCTGGGTCAATTCCCAATGGGTATGGAATGCCACGTTGGTTGTCTCAACCCCTCCTTGCATGTGATGTTGTTGTTGGGTGAAACCCTCGTGATTTACCTCTCTTTCAATTGGGGGTCACCTTGGAGGGGTCGTCAAGGTGACGGTTTCACCTTTTACTCCCAATGAAATCCCATTATGAGCTAATGGTCTCAAATGTAATAATTGGGAAACACTATGTGTTGTTGTGTTCCCTATATCTTCATTCTAAGTGTCAAAAAATAGCAGAATCACTTGGTCCCATCATAATTTCCAAATTACCTTGAGCCTTTAGGTATAGCATGCTCCTCGTCTAAGTTCTTGGCTATTTTTAGTTGAAATGAGATTCATAAGTCTAAAGATGGTATTTTTGGTGCAATCAGATGCAGCTTAATCTTAATAGATCGAGATTTGCATTTTGATGTTTGATCAATATGTTTGTAGTTTGGATGTGACATTGGATGAAGTCCAAATGAATCAAGATTTGAACAAACACTTAGCAATAGAGAATCTAATAGGGAATTAGCAAGTGATGGAAATCAAGGAGATTAAAGAGGACCCGATATTTGGTAGTTCCAAGCGAGTCAAGGAGGCTCATATGTTTGATAGTGATAAAATCTAGGTAGCTTAAGTAGGATTAGGTATTTGGCAAGTGATAAAATCTCAATAAGTCAAGATTGACCATATGTGAGGCAAGGATGAAGTCTTAAAGGAGTAGCCTCTAGGCAAAGAAAGTCACAGTGAATTAAGGTGAGGCAAGGATGAAGTCTTAAAGGAGTAGCCTCTTGGCAAAGGAAGTCTCAGTGAATTAAGGTTAACTCAAAGTGGTAAAGGTTGAAATTCTAGTAAGCCAAGGTTGACTGACACTAAGAAATGGATGAAGTCCTAGAGAAATAGTCTCTAAGGCTAAGCATAGGGATAGTCCTAGTAGGAGATATGGGATCTCTTGGCAAGATAAAGTTTGGTTGGAATCAAAGAACCAGTAGACTCATACAGGACTCAAGTGGGAATTCAATCAACTGATGAATTGAGTCGCCTAATAGAGTAGTTGATTAGGCAATGCTAGCAAACAAAAGGTCTTTATTCAGGAGACTAAATGAGTAAGGTGGACTACTGTTGGAATTCAAATGAATAGAATGAGACAGGTCCACTAATGTATAAGGTAACTCGATTGATGCCAAATAGGAATCCATGAAAGAATTGTTGGAGCATCGAAGTAGCCATTGGGGAAGCAGGCAGCAGACTAAAGTGTAGATCAGTCCACTAATCAGAGGAACTACAGGATAAATGTTATCATTTCCAGCAAGGGCATTATAAAAGGAGGCTGGAAGGGGCGTTACGATAGAGTTGCTGGGAGAGGCTGGTCATGATTCTAGAGCATGAAAATATCAGAAAAGCAAGTAACAAAAAAAACGAGAAGCAGAGCCCTAATTGTATAACTCTTTCATATTGCTTTATATTGTTGTATTTTGTTTTGTATTACTCATATTTGTTGTTTACTGTTAGTGATAAATCTATAAGGGATTTCTCCACTTTCAGAAGATTTCCAAGAAAGAGAAAAGATAGTGGGATTTCAGGAGCAATCCAACTAAAGAACAGGTCATGGAGTCAATGTCCAAGGGATTACCGGACAACATAAATGGTTTATCTTTGTGTACTTGTGTTTTGATGTGTTGCATATGTTCTCCTTTGCATAACTAATTTTGTAGAAATGAAAACACACACACACACACCCCCATCCAACAAGTATAATAAAATAAGAGGCTGGATGAGGGGGGTAATAAATTGGCATAAATCAGGATCTACTCCCACGTAAAAAAAAAAAATCAAGATTCTCTGAGGCCCTTTTTTAAGTATGCAGATGCAGAGTAATAACCACATGAAAGGTAAACTATTTTTAATTGAACTACAGTTTGACAAAAAATAGCAAATAATAACTATGAAAACAACATAGGGAAACCACTTCAGAATTTTCAAAATTCTCCACGGCCCTTTTTTTTAAATACAGGGAGTAGGGAACATCAGAAAGGTCAACTATTTTAATTGAATACGGTATCACAAATCCTTATAAAAAAAGATATACTAACAATAAAAATAACCACCGTATCTAATGTATTCTTAGTTTATCTCTATTTCAGTGATTTTAGAAGATTCACAAATTGCATTCTTTATGAGGCTAAATCCCAATCTCTTAGGCCACTACTTGGAGGGAGGAAGGTTGGTGAAAAAAAAAAGAGAGCAAGGAAATAACTGAGAGATGAGAAGGAAAGGGAAGAGGAATGATCTAAAAATCTCTACTTGACAGGAGAGGAGGGGAGGAGAGGTTTCAAAACAATTTCATCTACCCTTCTTCAAGCTCTTCACCACTAGATTTCGAAAGGTAATGATGGTGGTTGGCATCCATGGTTGGTGTCCAGCATGACAGATGAGAAGGAAAGGGAAGAGGAATGATCTAAAAATGTCTACTTGACAGGAGAGGAGGGGAGGAGAGGAATCAAAACAATTTCATCTACCCTTCTTCAAGCTCTTCGCACTAGATTTTGAAAGGTAATGATGGTGGTTGGCGTCCATGGTTGGCGTCCAGCATGACCTATTCATGGGATGATGGTGGTCAAGCAATGGCACAACAGTTGAAACCATCACCTATCATGATCCTTCCATGTTCCAATAACGGCCAGCAACAGTCCTTGGTGGCATCTGGAAATCACCAGTGGCTACGTGTTCAGATCCAATGATTGACACATCTACCAATGATTGGTGGCAGCTGGTGATGGTATGTCAATGGTCCAAGGTCTAATGGTGGTTGGTGTTTAGTGATGAAGAAATTAGTCTTTCATCGTTTCTCTTTTCCTCCTTCCAATGTATCCATATTTGAATGTATTAATTCTGATGAAAACGATAGACCAATTAATCCCTTGTTAGTCCTCTTCTCTTTCTAGTTTCATCCAGGTAGATAGCTTTCTTATTCTTTCATTTCTCCTCCCCTCCATTTTGGCTCACATCCCTCCAAACAGAACACCCTTTTCATGAACTGTTACAACCAGTGTGCAAAAAAATGAACAAAATTTGAGTCACTAATATATAGAGCTTAAAAGTTTATTGAAAAATCTTATTCCACATGATTTTAGAAGTTAGCGATTATTCATTATTAGTGAACGTCATTTCTAACTATTTTAGAAGCCCAGCTTAGTTGTGTTCAAGCTTGTTTATGTACTTATCGAGCTTATTCAAGCTTCTTATTAAAAACCTTATACAGCTTGAGCTGCGCTCTAGCTTTTTATCGAGCTCAACCAATCCATATAAATTAGATTAAACCTTTATCAAATACATGAAACTTATATTATTTTCTTATTCTTAGCATATTGTGAATAATTTAATATTATAAAAAAAAATGTTACATATTTTTTTATGTACTTTGATAAAAAAAATTAAGGAATAATTTTACAATTAAATTTTACATAAATTAATCAATAAGTTTATTAATAAATTGTTCATGAACTTTGTTGATGAATGTTATAGAACCAAGCTAGTATTCAAGTTTATTTATTTTATATGCATTTTTGCTATTGAACAAACATAAACGAGCTTGATTGAACCAATCACCAACTTGTTCACAAACATCAATTCATTTATGCCCTTATGTGCATATTAAACAACAAAAAATCCATAAGTTACATGGATAGGTGAGGTCATTCTATGACACTTGTCTATTGTTTATGTATTAAGGCATGTAGATTCAGACTAGTGAAAATAGCCTAAAGAGATGTTTATAATAGATATGACTAAGTTCATTGTTAGGCATCAATTACCTCAAACCACATTAATTTTCAAGTTCATGGAATGTATGTGAGAGAATTGACCACCTATTATTTGATGATGGACACATCAAAACGACAACATGTATTGAGATCTCCCTGCTAGTATTTTGAATTCTAGATGTGACACATTTTCATTAGTGACTCTAGGGTATAGCAAACCAGGATCTATCATTTATAGAAGAATGTGGCTCAGTCATGGGAACACCTCTAAAAGAATGCATTTCAAAAGCAAAAGCTGACTAGCCATAGCCAGTAGGTCAAGTCTTATTGCCTACTAATCCATCAGCAACTTGAAAAATTCAAGTCATTAGATACTCTATATTAAGCTATATGAATTGTAGGGTTGTAAATGAGTCAAGCTTTATATTATTCAACCTTGTTTCATAAGGTAATCAAACCAACCCAAGCCTAAAAATAAATTAAACTGTTGAAACGGTTATTCAAGCTTAGATTGGTTTGAGCTTTGTTCAAACTTGGTTTGAGCTTGATTCATTTAGATGTTATCAAGTTTTCAATTTAAGCTTATTTGATTATTAAAATTTTCATATTTTTAAACTTTTATATTTTTAAACTTTTGTAACTCCGCTTGTGACGAACCAGTCATGACCGGTCCCAAGCCCGGATAAAGGAGGAGGGTTGTGTTAGGTTGCCAGC
>JBBPFP011263995.1:0-10374 GCA_037974795.1 Kaempferia galanga
CTCAATCCCACATATACAAAGGAAGGAATGGAAATACAAATATATTTAAGTAAATACAGATACATTAACCTCTGGTCATTATGCCAAGATACTATACGTCTATCGTCTAAGCTACATGAAAAACAATGTCAGAAACATAAAATTAAAACATAATTTATAGTTTACCCAGTGCCTTTAAACAAGGACCGGCTCCAGTAGGAATACGATCTCATATTTAATAAATGCCTATTTCCCTTCCTCGAGAAAGCGGCACAGAAGGCGCTGCCTCGGTCGAGGTCAAAGAGACATGGCCAGCGATGCCCTAGCGGAGCAGGCACGTAGGTGGCGCTGGCCAACGGTGACGGAGTGCGCCGCGCGAGGAAGTGAAACGCCCTGCACCCAAGGCCTTCCCACCCGTCGCTGTGGCCTCTGCGGCGCCGTCGCATACTGCTCCACGACCCACCAAGTCAGTCAAAACCCTCCCTTCTGCCCTAGTATCGTATGTTATTCTTGCGGCCCTTCGTTTGTCAGACCTACTCGGATAGGTTTTCCCCCTTCGCTCGCGTATATAAGCTTCGTCGGCATTCGTTCTAATTCTTCTCTGTCTGCGTACTTCCGTGCCCAATATCTTCGCTTTTGAAGATTTTGCCAGATCTAAGCTTATTGTATGTCTACGTACTTCCGTGTCCATACTCCTCTTACTAGTCAACCTACTCTAAGCTTCTCTTACCAACCAGAAGATGATTAATAGCCTGGCAATAAGATTTCTCCATTCTATTGGGAGTGAATAAAAATATAAGATATTCTTCGAAGATGGCAGTCGACTTCTGAAATACACATGTGGTACTCAGAAATGGCTTCATTGTGGCAGATTATTGCTCTATCATACAAAGTCAGATAGACTGCCTTTCATCACTTATTTCTTCGCAGTTCTATACTTTACAATTTGTGTGTTTGTTACTTGTATTCTCTATATGCCAATTTGTGTGTTTGTCACTTATTTCTTCTTTGATTGAGTATTTGTAACCTAGCAAATTGTTACCACCATTGAGATTGATTGGTTAATGACGCCTCTCACAAGTTGTGTGTGATGCCTATAGTATCAGTATAATTATTTCAGAAAAATTGTATTCATAAATCTTAATCACCTTGTCATTGCCCTGTGTTCTATTTGTGCTTCAAAGTTGAATATCTTTATTCTTCATGTGCCACCGTTTCTTTTAAGTTTATTAAATCTAGGTGGGTATATTAGAATACATGTCATCCTTGCACAGTGCATTTTCAGATTTCACATTGGAGTGAGCACAGAAAAGAATGTGCAAGGCTTGAAGAGCAGATGAAGCGCATGGATGTACTGAGTGATTTCCCCTTCACATTCTGTATGCAATATGGTAATGGTAATCAGCTTATTCATGTTTATCTTTTTTTTATTTCCAATATGTTGTTGTAAACTATGGGATTTATGTTCGAATAGTACGAAAATTGACGGTCTTTGTTTTTCTTTGAGAAATTTCTCTCTCTCTCTGAGTTGCAAATTGCAAAACTTCTAGTGGAAAGCATACACCATTATTGAAAATCCCCAACCCATTGCACACATGCTCACCTAAGCAACAAAGAAAACTCACTCCAACATGGGAAAAGAAAAAGTTTATATTACATCAGGTTAGGATTTCCAAGTCACCACTACCTTGCCTGCAATATCCTCTCCTTTGTCAAACCCTTGTAGATGATGCACTTATAAAGGAAAGAAAAGAACCTGAAGGCTATACTATCTCCAATGTTAGAGAAATATTTTTTTGGCCATGTTTCCTACTAAGAAAGGAAATAGTTAGTAAAAAAAGTGTGGAGGAAAGAAAACTAAAAAAAATGTAGGGAAGAGAGAGGGAAAATCAAATTTCAAAATTTAATATGTAAAAAAAACTAATAAAAAATTTGTTTTTTTTTTATGGTTTGATTTGAACTCCATACATGAAAGTGAAAGTGACTTTTCCAACCGTATTGGGTGGAAGTAATATAGAGGAAAACACGAACATTTTCCTAGTCTTTTTCTTTCCTTGTTTTTTTTTTTGCCAAAAGGAACAAAGGGAAAGTCCCACTGCAGAAATCTTTCTGTCACCTTGTTTGCTTAGGGAATTGATTGTAGGAACAAGTGGGAATTTCATCATAAGAAAGAGCAAGGGCGAGAGAGAGGATGATTAAGTTGCTATATTATATTCGAAAAAATGGCATTCATGTGTTATTGTGTATTTACCAAGTCCTTAATGACATTAAATTATATTGGATGCTAAGATTCACGTAGTTCATGTGAAAGTTTGTATGTAGATTAGATTCAACTTTAAACCATTAAGAATATTTACTAATATAATAGAATGTATAGTGTGGTAGTCCTGCATTTGGTTTAAGTTTTTTATGCATCATTTTGTTTTAATTTTTCTAGATATTAATCTTTTTTTAAGCAGGTTAATTGATATTTAGATTAAGAGATCAGTTGTACAAGGTTATAGATTTTCCTGAAATTTATTCAACAATATTTTATCCATCTTATTATCTGTTTTTTTTTTGTTACAATTCATTATTGAAAATCTGTTTTTGGTGTATGTAAAAGCAAGAGAGTAGATGCTCCATGCTGAGCTCAAAGGGCCTTCACAAGATAGGGCTATGGAAACCTGAATGCAGCTGTGGGTCTGCCATTTCAATGGATGAGTTGTGGCCTTTTTACATTTTTTTTTCTTCAAGAATAATGCCTTCTCTGTACCTTGACCATCATATTCTTGTTCTGTTATTTGACAAGCATATCATTCTGACTAGAGAAAGATCATCTCCTTTTAATCTATCAATCATAATGTCAATAGTTTGTGCAATTTTATTATGCATATGATTAAGTATCTTCATTTATTTCTTAGTCATGGAATCTGTTGTTATGCAGGTTATATGATAACTGGGATTTGCCAAGTTCTCTTTGCCCATGTCATGGTATCTATCCTGTCATATTTCAATAACACTTCTTTGAATATATTGATAATCAATTTCACATAACTACTTCCAGAGCCTAGAAGTCAATTATCATCTTCCTTGAGCTGCTGGGATGACTATTACCAGTGGAGACATCTGCCACTTCATTCACCAGTTGCATTATTGCTTCATTGGGTACTCTAAAACATTTGATTTTTGAAAATTGTGTTACTTCCATTCTCCTTGTCTTGTGTATTTGAGCATCTAGAAAAACTTAGTTTCTTTTTGATGCCTTCTACACTTCATATGTCACCAATCTATTACTGCGAGCTCAGCTACTCCCATACATCTGAAGTTCTCATCTTTATGCAGATTGTGCACCTTGTCATAATGTTCTTGATTCTTTTGATTTGTAAACACATCACATAGAATGCATAGGTTACATTTTCTTGTTAATTACCCAGCAAACTAATATAAAACATTGAAGTAGCTATTCCTAGAAAGCTTCAGACATTAATTTACCTGGGGCCTACTTTATCTCCGAATATGAGAGTGAATGTGAAGAGGAGAGTGGTCTCTTTTCTTGTTGATTCTCTAAAAGAGCGTCAGTGTTTATGATCTCTTCCTTCACATTTTCTATTACTTTGTTCCTTGACCTCTCTTCTCCTCTACATACCGTCAATAACTAGTTAAGATGTGAATTTTGAGAAACCTTTTTGTTCTGAGCTTACTGCTTCTTGCAAAGGGTTGAGCTATGCTATTTATCGCTGGTGGAGACATGAACAGAAAAAAGGTCTTGCTCTCAGTTTGCTAGTTCCTTATTGTTTCCTTTTACCTCAATCTATCATGTGATGTGATGTATATGTGCTTATTTAGATGGAAGTCCACTTGAGAGAGTTTAGTTCTTGGGATCTCTCTTCGTTCTCATTTCACTTCATCCCTTTTTCTTTATCCTCTCTAATTGTTGATATGCTGATTTGAGGTCAAAAGACATTATTAACTATGTGTTGATCCGAGGTATAACAGATGAACGATTTCATGCTCCATGTGTTCTAATATTATGATTCAGCTTCATCATGATCATGTAACAAGGTGGACATGAACAGTATCTAATGAAGCAAAAATGGTGATTTCATTCACCCTAAGCGCCCCTCATTGCCGGCTCCACAGCGAATCATGTACCGAGTGGCCTCCTAGGTGGGAGGGCATTTAATCCTGGGGAAGGAATCAATCCTTGCCCAATGAAGCAACTTTGCCACCCGAGTATCAACTTGGCTACACCGTGGGGGCTGACAAAACAGTATCTAGGCTCCAACTTATGGAGTGGTAATAGTGTTAGAGTTAATAAGATTATTAGGTGAAGTGAATTGAGTCCCATATTGGTACTTCAATGTTTAGTTTAGGATTTTATCATGAGTCTATATGTCTATGTAATATCTTTAATCAAATAATACAATATTTTCTTTTCCCCAAACTTAACCACATGATTGTTAGCCGTTAATCTGAACTGCGTGCTCCTTATTGTGAGTGTGAGTGTGACTTCAATAGAAGCTTTATTTCATAGACTATTATATCTTGGAACCACTCGTAGACAAAACCAAATAAATGTGGAAGTTCTTAAAAGTGATCTTTGATGTATCACCTGTCAATAAAATATCTCCACAAAGCAATATTCTTGTTCTATTTCTGTTGTTATCCTTTTCGTTATCACTGTTAGAATGCTATAGCCTTACTTGTTTTTGCATAGTCTTGGTTTTGGAGAAAAATCACATTGCAAGGTGCTGTACTTATTTCACTTTGCACTGCAGCCGCTGACTGTGTACCACTGCTTTCAAGTCTTGTCTGCCCATAGCTCAATCTCAAAAGATAAAGCTGAATTAAACATACACTATTTAGGTAAAGAATCTCTTTTTCTGCATGTTGATATTTATGTGCTTACGTTGTATCAACTACTCTAACCTCCCTTACAAGCTGGAAATTTGATATCAATCATGCATAGTCTTGCACATAAAATATATATAAACTATGATGGTTTTGGCATACTATCCTCACAAACTAAGGTAAATTAGATTCAATGAACTCAACTAGTTTAACAAGCATTATTAGCAACATTAGATTGTACAAAACTATATAGAGTGATCTTCAAGTTGGTTGCTCTGTTGGAACTTGCTGCACTCCTGTAATTTGCATGTTTCACTTTTTAATCTATATCATACTATTTGCTTTGGTCATGGTGGGTAATATATGATATTTGTATTCTCTGTTCTAGTACACAGAATTCACTTTTAAGTTGTTATATGAAGGACCTGAAAAAGAACTTTTGCAACTCGGAGTGTTCAGAGAGTTGTTGGCACTTTTTCCTGGAGTTCAAATATATCTGAATCTTGTTGGTCCTGCAGTTCCACAATTCAGGTTAGTTTTTTCTACATTCTATATTTTGTGAGTAGAATTTGCAGCATGCTTTAATGTTATGTCTATCATGCAACAATTTACTATTTTTTACTTATTCACTTTGCTGAAATTATTATATAATAGTCTTTTCTAGAGCATGATACCATTTCAATTTGTTGGGCTATTTGTTTCATTTTCTTTTATTTTATGATTTGAATGTTGCAGTCATCATGTTTGCAGCATGCTTTAATTTTCTGCCTGCCACATAACAATTAATTATTTTTTATTTGGTCATTGTGCTGAAATGGTTATATAATCAATACAAACTGTCATTTGTACAGCATGGTACCATCTCAGTTTGTTGGGCTTCTAAAAATCTGAGTTTTTTCTTTTTTCCTTGAATAACAATTTTAATAGAACGGGGATGCATATAGAAGGTTGAACCTTGTTGTTTTCTGTTATACCATTCCCTTGGTAAATCAGACATTCCATCTTCCCCTCGTACAGGCTACCATGTTTTATTGATTTCTCATCCATCTTATTGTGTAAATTTTCTGTATTTTTTTTTGTGTTGTCAAATTGATCCAGACATTGACTATTGGACACTCGTGTTCATAGTTTTCCTTTTTGATGGTTTTGTCCAATTATTAATTGACAGGGATGGGGAGACGGTAAGCCTTTGCAAGTACCTTCCTTGTGTGGAAGAGAGTTGTATCTGTAAATCACTATACCCAGACTCTGTGGCAGAGGGATCAAGTCACAGAAATGCTACAGTAAGAATAAGGCTTCACAAAGGTTTCTACCATGACAAATATAGGACCATAATAAAGGTTAGTTTTATTTGAGGCTTAGATCTCTAAAGTTTTTTAGTAGATATTGCATGTTGCTAGATAATCAGGATAATGTGGATTCAGAATGATTGTTAACCAATGATATTTGTTCTTAACAATCTCTTTGAATTGATTGTATATTCAGTGCAGGCACTTGTAATATATTATGTTTAATTTGAGGTGTTTGATTTCACTGACCGTTTCTTTGGTTCCACTGAATATTAATGCCCTGAACTGGCTGTATAAGTGTTAGCAAATGAAAGAAAGTCAAGGAAAAAAAAAGAAAGTTGTCTGTATCATGAAAGGAGAAATGCCATGGTTTACTCGTGGGAAAATATGGGTTTACTCGTGGGAAAATATGCACAACATGAGTGTGCTTACACTGTTGAGCCAGGAAGGAAATGTGATTGGTGCAGATAACATTTCAATATAAAAAACAAAATGAAGCTGGTGAAATTTAGGAATCAATTCAGAAATGTTATTTTAACTTTTAAAAGTTCAATAATTCTATGCATTTTTAATTTCTAATAAGAGTTGTTAAAAATTTGTTATAGTTTTAAGTGATAGCTTAGGCCTTTTAAAATTTAGGTATAATTTCAGATATAAAATAATTTTTTTTAGATGATTTGGTCTTAATTTGAGTATAAAATTCAAGCATCTTTAGATTCATAATGTTTTCCCTCCTCGCTAAAGAATTCTAGTTTTAGGCACCCACTGCTACAGGCACATCTTGATGATGAATACGTGGTTTTGTTGCATCCTCTTTAAGCAGATATTGCAGTAGACCTTAAGGTTATGTTTACATTTATCAACTTCTTCATTTGGTATTGACTGTTCACAGGACTCATATCCTCACCTTATTATTGCTCCAAATGCCGGTGTTGCTGCTTATTCTAGTTGGTTGCCTACTGTTGTAAGTTATTTTTATCCTAGGACTATTTCCTTTTGGCTATGATCATCTGCAATACTGTTTGAGTGTGTGGAATTTTATGCATATGATGCATGCTCAATGTAGTTGGAGATGATGTCGTTAACTTAGAAACACTCTGATGGCCATTCTTGGAAACTTCAGTGAACCTTGTGGAATCAAACTTCCCACAGTTTGTAACCTCAGGACAGAAGTAACCAGCCTGAGAGTATTGGATGACTGAGTTGATCCATCATACCAATACAATTAGTAGTAGAGTTAGAGATATAATGTTGCTAATGTGATTCAATCTTCTATTATAATCCAACTTCATCATTATTTACTTGCTTATGGACTTGAAAATTGAGACCACTATGAATCCCCGAGAAGTAAAAAATAGTCATAGTGGTCTTTTTACCCTATAGTTCTACCATCACTTTGTTTGATCACTGGTCGATCCAAGGGCATGGATGCCTGACTTTTATTAATCCCCAAGAAATTCAAAATATTTGTAGGAGTCATTGGCATTTTACCTTCTCAAACTCCTTTCTTGATTAAAAGTTTGAAATGCAATGTTTCATCGTCTTAGTTAATTGGTGATAACCCTCTAGGTTGTGCTTGTTGCATTGGTGCATATGTTGATTAGTCATTGCTTGAAATCTGAACATCACTATAGTGTCTTCTTTGTAAGGTATGAGTAGGCTTATTGGAAGTAAATGAATTTAGATGATGTATGTGAATCGGAGTAGTGATTTAATGCAATTTTGTACATTTTGAAATGCAGCAAGTTTTAGTTAAGTGTCTACAAATGAATGCACAGTACTTGTGCATGTCTTCAAATCTGGCAGCAGGTCATGTAGCTTTCTTCCTGAACCATAAGTCTGATAATTCCTTATGTTTAGGCTACAAATGATTTCAAATCAGCATGAAAATGGTTTTATTGATAAACCATGTATTGGTACCAACTTCGTTTGGCTGATGTTTCTCATCCCTACAACTCCTGGTACAATTTTTGAAAGACTCGGAGGACAACCTATTTCATGTCTAATATCATAACACCAGGATTATTTTTGTAGAGATAGAGACATTAAATCATCCTGAACAAGTGTATGCTTATGATTCTGAATTTCTGCTTTCTCCAATAAATAATTTGATACTTAATCCCATTAGCAACGTAATGAGGCAGTAAAGCCGAACCATGCAAGACTATATTGTTTTGTTTGCTGTTGATGTAATTCAACGCAATAAGGAAATGACTGGCAAATTCTCGAACTTGGTGGGAGTCTTGGTTGGTCTTACGATTAGGATATATACTAGTTTTCCACTACTCCTGTACACTGTTAGTTTCCGTATAACAAAAGTCAAAATTCACTATTCTTTTGAACTATGTTTTGATTTTTCTCTTCTTTGAAACAGCTTCAGAGTTAATGCTTAATCATGTGGCCTATTGACTGATCCTCATGGTCTCAGGAACTGATCAAGGAAATGGGCATTCCAGCAATATTTACAGACTTCTGTGAGGAAGCTGCAAATCTAGCTGCTAACTGCATTAGCTCTGTCACAGGCCAGCCACTGAGATTGCCGGTATGTCTTTGTTCACCTCCCTCGAATTTATGGTTTATAGCCTAGACAAGGCTTCAATAACTTTGTTGTTATTATTGTTTTTTTGCAGATTCAAATAAATC
Organism: Kaempferia galanga; assembly: GCA_037974795.1. Lineage (NCBI taxonomy): Eukaryota > Viridiplantae > Streptophyta > Magnoliopsida > Zingiberales > Zingiberaceae > Kaempferia > Kaempferia galanga. Next base: position 8,745 of record JBBPFP011263995.1, read on the forward strand.
CGTTTAGGCAACCGATGGCGGTGGTAGATAGTGTTTTATATCTCCCTTGCTACTCAAACTGCTTCCTCTTTGGGATGTGATGCATTCAAGCTTAAATACTTGAATGTGTTTTATATCTCCCCAAAAGTAATGAGTGCGAGGGCAACAGTAGGAGTTAGTTCATGGTGAAAAAGAAAGGATACCTTTCTTTTGGTTAGTTAACGTGTTGCATACTTCTCTCTGTTACAACCTAATCTTTCATTGTCTCATTATGAAGTTAAATAAATATTAAAAAGAACAATATTGGATATATTGCAATGTTAACGTATTGCATACTCCTGTGGTTATTCCTTGTGTAAACTCAAGCACCTGCATTCGTTTTTTTTATACAAGATAATTATTAGGCACTTGAGCACTTAGTTAAGAACTTTGATTTCAGGAAGGACAGTAAATTTCAAACTTTAGATTTTGACATTTTCTAACGTCCTTATTAGTTGTGTTAATAGGCACCCTCGAACACTTGCATTAGTTGAATGAACAATTTTAGAAATGATACAAATAGCACTTTGACATCCAACATGTCCAATTACAGTGTCAAGATATATCCATCATAACTATCAACGACAATATAAATTCTGTGGGGAATCCTTTGTGAGATATTAGAAAGAGCCCCTTCCCTTCTGCATGCATGATCTGACTTGGTTTTAATTCGAGCCATGGATTACAAATTGCATGGTAAATGAATTCAGTCTATAAACTAAAATCTGATCAAATCGTGCATCAAAATTGGCTCTCGTCTTTGAGATGTTATGATTGTAAATTTGCTGAATTAACCATAAGATCTGACAAGTGGATGATCTGCTCAAAAGGCAATCCAAGATAACAATGATCCTTGCGGATTTAGCCGCAACGGTCAAGGCGTCTGGATTGAATCGAGACGTCTTAATTCATGCAGTTTTTTTTAAAAAAAGAAATTTTAACCCTACGATTAAATCACTTAAAAGTTATCTTAATTTAAATTGTAGAGCTGTTTTTTAAAAAATAATTACACGATAGAGCAGTTTTCTATTATAGATCTATTTTTCTATGTTAGAACTGTTTTTCTACCATAAAGCTATTTTTCTACGGTAACGTTGTTTTTTAAAAATCAGCCACACAGTGTAGCTGATATGAAAAAAATAGGGTTGTGCAGTGATGTTTTAACAATGCTCCACTGCATGCAGGAGAAAGAAGAGAGAGATCGATTAAAAAATTTGATTGAACGTCGCATCAGGTGGACACGTCAACAGTCATCTATGCACGCTCATATAAGGGTGCACGCTAAATTTTTTTTTCTCTCTATATTATACAAGGGTTAGCTTGCACACCCAAGGTGTGCGACCACATATATCTATAAACATTCTGCCTGACATCTCCAGCGTGCCAGTGAATGAAATCTGACATGGGCAATAACACGACCAAAACCTAATTTTTTTCAAATCCCTTTCCATCTACGTGCAACAACTTTTCTTTCTTTTCTCTTAAATTAAAATAACATCTTTTCTATCTTTCCTTTTAAATTAAAATAAAATTCTCTTTTTTCTCTCCTATTATTGCATGCAATAATCATTATATAGTACTAATACTATACAGTTGTAGCAGCTATAACTAC